>JAAIXJ010000120.1:467288-552852 GCA_013403705.1 Heliconius hermathena
CTTTTGGATCATTCCTAACGCTTTTAAACGTTTTGAAACTGTTGACGCATCTACTTGTAACGTTTTCCCGAGCTCTACTAACGTCTGACATGGATCTTCTTCAAGCAATGCCTCCAATTCTGTCTTCAAATTTTGTCGGTGCTCCAGAACGCTCTTTGTCTTCAAGGTCAAAATCATTACTTTTGAAGCGCCTAAACCAGTCTCTGCACGTTGTATTCGACAAAGCATTGTCTCAACGAGAATTCTGTGTGCTTCTGCTGCAGATTTTTTCTGAATAAAGCAGTGCAATAAAATTCCCCGCAAAAACACTTTATTTGGCACAAAAGTACACATTTTCACAAAGGGAAAATAAATATGTAGTTGACACTGTAGTAAATACTATTCTACTATAATTTGAGGTTACATATAGTACTACTTTGGTGATTCATTACTGTACGAAATTCCATGCACAGAGTGCCGCAACGCCTTCTTTCAAAAAACAGCGAGAACTTATTCCTAATAACACATTGTTAAAGCCGATGTTCTCTTGAATGGTGAACCCGTGGATCCTGTCGATTCTACGGTATTTCTCGTTATCACCATAGACTCCAAATTACAGTTGGGACCTCATATTGATGGATTTGCGAATAGATTTAGCTCAGCAACTTTCACGGTCAAAAAATTTCGATTATTAGCTGACGTTAACGGCTCGACTTGTTTACTTCAGTTACTTCCACAGTATTTAGTCCTATGGTGACTTTGATTTTTATACAGATCGGAAATATTACATACCTAACATTCCAAATGGGCCCTTAAAAACTTGATTTTTGTTGTATACAAGGTCAAAGGCGTGTCCAATGTCATGTCAAAAATACCTTACCTATTTACAAGCAATGACATTTAAGGCAATAGAATCATAAAAAATATATGATTTATCAGTTAAAATGTTCAATTACATATTTTTTTTCTATTATTTTAAAACAAAATCTCTTTTGAATAATATCACTCCAACTTCATTATTACATACACAGTATGACCACCCGCGGCAGTTCAAGCGCTCACTCCCGGACGTCCTCAGTAGGGGCGGACGAAGTAGACGCCGAATCTGCGACCCCCGCCGCTGTGGGTACAGGTGGTACGACATGTGGCCTCACCGGAGGATTTCCTGGAGGATTTCCTGGGGGGTTCCCTGGAGGATACCTGCCAATGGCACCCGGGCATGAACCCCTCGCGATGGCGTCCAGTGGCTCTGTGTGTAGTGGGACCCCGTCTACTGATCCCAGGTTTAGGTAATATATTTCTTTGATATTTATTTATATTAATATTTTTATGGTAAATAAGGGTATTTATGAGAAGTTAGGGATGTTTATTGCAAAAATACTTGAATAACGGGAAAAATATTGATATGTTGTTATATAATATGTATGATTTGGAAATAAAAAAATTGTTAAATTTAGATTTAGTTAATTAGGAATTTTTTTTATTTCATTAGTTCACGATTATTAACGAGATTTTAAGTTAACAAAGATAAGTACAGAACAGTTGTTATTTTAACAAAAAAATTGAATAACATTGTTTTTAAAAAGCTTAGTTTTATTTTTTATATTATAGATTAGAGTGTAACATTGATTTGTATGTAATGTACGTACAAATCAATGTGACACTTTAATCGTTGCTATGGTAACGAGTATTGAACGCGTCAATTAGGTATTTAATTGGTATTGGTGTAGTATACACAATCAGAATGTCCTTCGAGCAGTGAATACCAACTGGAGCCGGCCACGGCGCACATCTCCGCGGAGCGCTCCACGCGCGCGTACAGCGTGGGCTCGCGGCCGGCGCCCGCGCGCGCCGAGCCCGCGCGCCTGCGCGCCTACAGCGCCGGCGCCCGCCGCGCGCCGCCCTCCGCGCCCGCCACGCCCGCCGCGCCCGCCACGCCCACCGCCCCCGCGGCCGCGCGCCCGCGCGCCTCCGCCGGCGACTGGATGGAGCTGGACTTCTCCTCCAACTCGCCCGCGCCTAAGGTACGTGATCGAGCTCACTACACTTGTCATATAATGAGAATTCAATAATTTTCTGAGGATTTTTTTAATATCAAAATTTCGTTTTTCTGCGCTATAACGGGAGCTACTTTTCGCAGGTGGTGGTGGCGCGCACGCCCCCGGGCGCGGGCTTCCTGGAGCGCCGCAACCTGGACGAGTACGTGGACATGTCTCCGCGCAACGCGGGCTACGTGGAGATGAGGCCCGGCGACCTCGCGCACGCGCCCGCCACGCCCGCGCCCGCCACGCCCGACGGGTAAGGGAGCTTTATTCTAGATATGTATAAATATGTATAACCGTAGACCAGCGACGAACTTGAGTACAGGTGTCCCCTGGATGGTGCGAATCGAGTATTAAAGTAGAGACAAATAGACCTAATCAGTCTATTTAGTCTTGGTACTACTATTAAATGACCAACACATTCCGTAACCTCATGTCTCGCGAGCATGGAGGTCTTGACTTTATTGTCCTGACCAAGAGAAAGACGTACCCAAGTGATGAGTGACTGGGAGGAGCTAGGTCTCTAGCACCAACCCCAGTGGACCTGGTAAACTCTGTTGAATATGCCTTTTTGCGGAAATAGGCGTTATCCTGCAGATGACAAATTCATCGGCCTGACTCGTGGCAACAAAATGAGTAATTTTAAACCTAGAAGGTTTAAAATTACTCATTTTAACCCCAGAAACTTTACTCTACAAATATTCCACAAAGGAATGTTTATAGAAAACAGTAAAAGATCAAGCTCAGATAGCTGATATGAACCATACCAACCATTTAAATACTATGTCCTAAGACAAAATAAATAGCGAGATGCCAGATCTATTTACCAAAGTACAATATGGCAAGAAACAAAGATGTAGTCCGAACACAGATAAGCATTGTTGGAAACAACTAAAACTAAACTATTGGCTTGAAAAATCTGCGATACCAACGTCTAACAGCTTTAAGGAACTTGATATAAAAACATCTGAAATATCACAATCAATATCAGCAATACCCCTTCCATTATTTATCGATGGAGTTAGCAAAATCCTGCCTTTACTAAAGATGTTAAAAGAAGTCTCTAAAGACATGTATGAAATTAAAGTTCTGGGTGATGATAAAGTAAATATTCAACCTATATCAGCGGAATCATACTCCATTACTTACAAAGAATTAAATAAAAACATAGGCAGTTTTACTTTTACCAATGAAAAAAAGACTGAAGTTTGATACTTTTATATCTACGAGTACATCCATCAACTGACAAAGGAGATATAAAAGTAGCCCTTGTTGAACTAAGCCATAAGGTAACAAATGTCTGAATATTCAAAACAGAAAAACCAAATAGGCTTTACCTATATGGAGCATCGAGCTGGAACTTAAGGAATCACATATACAATCTTTTTTTAATTGCCGCATAACATTTGAGGCGTATAGGCCAACTCAGACAATTTCGCAATGTGCTAAGTGTCAAGAATATGGGGATACTCAAAAATTGTGCCACAAACAACCTGGATGTGTCAAATATGCAGGATACCACTACACCTCATAATGTCCACGAAAAGAACGATCAGACTGCCTAGATCTCTCTTCTGACCACTCCCCTATCGTAGTGGAATTACATATCGTTGTCAAAGAACCCTCCACAAAATGCATTCTTCACAACAAAAAGACTAACTGGCCACTATTTACAGAGGTTGATGTAATGTTCAAAAAACCTGTTCGTTTAAATTCTACAAAGGATATATCAGAAGTTATTTTATTCGTCGACCACGTCGTTCAAGAAGCAGCTTGGTCTTCACCACAAAAAATATCAAACAAAGACAAGTATATTTATTTAGAAAACGTATAAAAATTTGAACGTAGCGGGACTCTAAATAAGTCGGTACTCGGTTTTCGAATTTCTAACACCTCACCCATACGGAGGCACTCAACCATGTCATGTCTTTAACTCCTCACCCATACGTAAATGACTGGTAGGGTAGGTGAAATAGCAGTTAAATTCACCAAAACTGAAGTAACCAAAATGATACAAAAGTTGAAACCTAAGAAATCACCAGGATATTATCTAATAACCAATCGTATATTACAAGAACTAACCGAATGTGAAATTACATTTCTTACAACCCCTTTTAACGCCATGACAAGACTTGGGTCTTCCCTTCTGAGTGGAAGGTAGCACAAATAATTCTGCTTTTAAAACCAGACAAATCGTCTGAGGAACCAAAATCATATAGACCAATAAGTCTGCTACTAATCCCGTCAAAATTATACGAATCACTACATCTACAGCGTATACTACCTATACTTAACGATAAAAATTGATTCCTGACCACCACTTTGGATTTCGAAATAAACTTGCAACTATCGACCAACTGCATAAAATAACAAAAAAGATTACAGAATCCCTCAAGGCAAATACCTACCTCACCAGCGCTTTCCTGGATATATCGCAAGTTTTGACCGTGTGTTGCATGAAGGCCTATTGTTTAAAATTAAAAAAGGCTCTACCAGACTACTTGTTTCCAATTTTTAAATCCTTCTTGGACCAACTTCACTTTATCGTAAAGAATGAAGAAGCGATGTCTGATTTATCACCAATAAAAGTAGGAGTCCCCCAGCGCAGCGTTCGGGACCCATTGTTTACCTAATTTTTACTGCAGATTTACCCACGTCCCAATCTTTAACCACTGGTGCTTTTGCTGATGATACCTCTATTCTCTTCTCTCATACCGACCCTATTGTAGCATCAGAAACTTAGCAGAAGGGGCTTAACGATGTATCTCTTTAGCTCCAAAAGAAGCGGATAAAAGTAAACGAGGCCATGTCTGTAAATGTTACATTCACATTAAGGAAAGGCACTTTTCTCCCAGTTACACTAAATGAAATAGAAATCATACAAACAGATCAAGTAAAGTACCTTGGAATGCACTTAGACAAAAGATTCACATGACGAGAACATATATTTTTAAAAACATAGCAACTTGGTCTCCAAACAAGAAATTTGTTCTGGCTTATTGGTCGTAAGTCTCAATTATTTCTTGAGAATAAGACACTCCTGTATAAGGCTATTCCTAAATCTATCTGGACATATGGAATACAACTTTAGGGTACCGCATCCCATTCAAACATTCATTCATTCAAAATTTGTAATAATGCAAAGGTTCCAAAATAAAATTCTACCTATTGTAACAAACTCTACTTGGTTTGTATCCAAAAAACTGTTACATCACGATTTAAAAATGCCTATAGTAAAACAGGAAATTGAACGATACGCCGAATCCTGCAAAAAACGCATATCGAATCACCCAAACACTCTGGTCCTGGTCTTTAATAGATAACCTAACGGGGGCGCGACGACTGAAACGCAGTATACCCCAAGACTTCATCCAGCTAAAGATAGAAAGAAAGCTACAATTGGAAAAAAATGAAAACTGTCCTGAGGTAGCGGATGTGACAGATCGCCTACCGAGAGTGACTTCTACAAAATCCTACATACTGCTGAATGTCCCAGTGAAGGAGACAGTTATAGCAAAACAGCACAAAAAAAAGAAAGAAAAATTTACGTTTCGTATATTACTTACTATAAAAGAAAGAAAAATAGAGGTGCCAGTACCTTTCTCCAATATTCTCAAACTTTCTTTGTATCATAGCCGGTTTCGCATTAGAAAAATAAATGTTAGATGGAGCTATATAAGATTTACTTCAGTCGTGAGATCTAAAGCACACTTGTTTTAGTTTTTTTTCTGTAATATTATTATCTAATACTATATTTATTTTTGTAAGGATAAGGAAGTTGTGACTAAATTTTTATTATATTGCATTGTATAACTAGGTAGAGATTAAGAGATTGCATGTTGATTGTGGGAACTCAAGCTTCACGGTTTTTCCTGCAAACATTGTAGGCAAAAGCGTGTTTACCTGATTTATTTTAAATATAATTTCTTTCAACATTACAGATATGTCGAAATGACCTGCGGACGTGCACCCACCCGCCCCATAGCGATATCAACCCCACGACAACCGCCCCCACTGGCTACCTCCCCTGACGAACGCAGAAGACGGCGAGAACCTAAAACACCACTGGGCTCGCAAAATCTATTCAATATGTCCATCGAACCTAAAACACCATTGGGTTCACAAACACTATTCCACATGTCCATGGAGTCTCCATCTTCCCCACCTGAATCAGACATCGCGGAATTAGACGATGACCATCATTATCTAACAACAGTCCGCGAATTATCTGAAGATGGGCGAAAAAGTCCGGAATTGAGAGCGGAATTCAAGGCGGAATTTGGAGAAGTTTCTTCGTCGCCCCAATACGTGCAGCTCGTTGGTGGAATTAATATAGCTAAAGGAGGGAAGAAACAAGTGGATGAGTTGCCCAGTAACCCCACAGCCGCTAAGACTATAATTAGGCCGGATGATATTAGAGGTTTGTAATTTTTAGGTTTCATGCTTTTTCTTGTACTAGTTGTACCATACATACTTCGCTCATGCGGGTATGTCTACTGAAATGGAAGAAATAATATAAACAAAATATTCCCTCGTTTGAGGCCGTCGTGGTACAGGGGCACAAGGTTGTGACTATAACGCTATGGTTGTGGGTTCAATCTCCATTCGAGGGAATTCATTATTATTTATTAATATTTTCATTTCGTCGCTCTAGCACCAAGGCGAAAGTCCCGCGTTAAGTTCCGCCACTCAATCACAAAATCAATCTCAATGTCTGAAAAAAATCGACGGAAAGTGAGTAACAGAGTGACTTAAAATAGGTTCTCTCTGCTTACCCTCCTATGTGCGGGATATAGCGTGAAGTTGATTCCCTCGAGTGGGATTAAATCGATACGCGTTTACAGTCAGGCGCTATAAATTTTAGTTAACTTATATCAAATATGTAATTTAAAAGTATTCCTTTTATTTCATATTATATTGATTCTTATAGAAGTCAATCGTATAATTTTGAGTTTTTTATCCTATAGAATACACATTTTCACAATTATGTTTACAAGAACATTTACAATAGTCATTTTAGCTTGTTATTTTTGAAGGACTCCTTCACAATATCATGTAAAAAAATAAACATATAGCTTAGTATTAATTGATAGTATTAAAAGTTTTACTTAATCGTCTTTAAAAATAATTACATACTTTTCGCTAGTTCCTTAAAAAAATTCACATTAAAAACATAAATAATAAAAAACCTAACAAATTATATTCCAGAAACGTCAACTATCCCCAGTACAACACTAGGTACGACAGCCGGCGCGGTCGTGGGCGCGGGCGCGGTGCACTACGCCGCGCTGGATCTGGAGCCGCGACGAGCGCTGGCGGCGCCCGCGCAGCGTTTATATACGCAAATAGATTTTGTACGCAGTGAGAAGTACGCCGCTGACGCTACGTAGCATTGCGGTTAGTTCATTTTTTTTTTATATTTCGCAATATATAGAAAAAGATTGTAGTCGATTAAAACACATGTAAAGTACAGTGTTAAAATATTTTATATTGAAGTGAGACCGTAAACCCTGGAGTCAGGTTTCATTGCTCTACTCCGCGAAGGTGAGCTAGTCTCCAAAAGAGGCGTCGGTTTTTTTGGTCCACAAATATCTCATAAGCAATGTTGTAGAAATCAATAGTGTGTCGAACAGGGTTGCTTACCTTGTCCTTAAAAAAAAATGTACAGGTATACGCCCCGACGAGGTTGAAGCAACGGAAGAAGACATCGTTAAAGCCCTCACCAACACCTCGAAGGCTCATTACAACGTTGTTGTGGGAGACATCAATGCTAAATTGGGAGTACAAAGAAGCGGCGAATCATATATTTTACCCTTCCGTTTGGGTGATAGGAACCAAAGGGGTTAATGCCGGCAAACTTCTTCGAGTCCTAGAGGCTCTTCTTAATGAATTAGTTCTTTAAAAAGAGGCCCCAAAGGACAATGTAACAAAAAACTACTGTTGTACTACTACAGAACTCCTTAAAGCAGGTGGAGGAGGGAGGCTCCAGTCCTGATAGTGCTGACAAGCCCCTTGCCCGGCAAAACCCCGGAAACATGGAGCAAGAGTGACGTGTTACTGTTCTCCAAGAAGGGAGACCGAACTTTCTTGAAGAACTATAGATCGATATTACTCCTAACCTCGTATACAAGCTGTACTCCAGAATTCTGACGAATCGTCTCGTCAGGAAATCTGATGAGTTCCACCCGCCAGATCAAGCCGGGTTTCAATCAGGCTACAGCACCGTAGACCACATTCATACTGTTCGGCAGATAGTAGAGAAAACTGAGGAGTAAAATCGATGGCTGTCAACGCTTAAACTTTAAAAATATCTCCTTACATTTGTAAGGACAACGCCAACAAAATAAATAGATTGTATGTTAAGCAAGAGGAGAGGGTTCTATTCCCGCGGGGGTTTTTAATACGTACCCGTAAGAAATATGTTTCTACGTATGTTACTTTTATTGCCTCTTAGACAAGCAGGCATACAGCAATGCAATTTACAACTTAATATGTTATAATATTAAATAATTCTGATTTAAATTTTATGTTACAGATACAGCGAAAACAAAAGGCCGCACATACATCAATAAATTCACACCTCGGGAACGCCTCGTCTCGCCTCTGTATACGTTATACAGAACCCTATATATACTATACAGTACTATGTATACAGTTTACAATACCCCTGTAAACAGATACAGTTACTCCTGAATATAGTTTTCAGAACCCATGTATATAATATACAGTATACAGTCACATTGTTTAGCGTACGTTTAGAGCGAATTGCATTGCACAAAAAGATATCATTATTTTTTATATATATTTTGTATGTAAATGATGTGTTTAGTTATGTCATCATTTATATACAATATCTTTATAAAAAATCTGTTAAGTCAGTGGTAAACAACATTTTTCTTCATTTGTAAAAATTACTTCTGTTGTTGTTTTATTTTTTTGTTGAGAACAATGTAATTTTGTTTTTTTTTTTATTATTATATTGTTATAATATATATTGAATATAAATAACGAATATGAAGGACACTATTATTTTTTTTTATAATTGACAGTTTTAAAGCAAATATTTCGTACGAACTCAGTATATTACTCACTCACTAAAATTCTTAGTTATTTTTGGTAAATCAATAACTGTACCGAAAATAATTATGTTTTCACATCTTTACGTTAACAGGCTTTGCCTTTCACGTTATTTTTTTTTTCGTTTAATCTTTATATATTTTACATGTTATTTGGTTTTACATATAAAGGTCTTTTTTTTATTTGACTACACAAGACGAGGTATACGAGGGTGTTTAACTTAAACTATACTGCCATTTACTGTAGGAGCGTATGATTCGTACAAAGTAACTGGTATTTTATTATTGTATGTTTATTATAAACAAAGTATGGAATTTTCTTTTTTTTTCCTTGTAATTTTTTTATGTACAATTTTTTTTATTTACATAATTAACTATAGAGTAATAATTTTGTTATTATTTTATAATAACTAATGTGTCTTTTGTTATTATAAAAAAATGCAATATATAAAATATCAGTTATTAAAATAAGAGCGTACGGTGATTATTTTCTTTATTATAAAATGACTGCCGGAATGATATTCCTATAATAAATAATTAAAATATATATATGTCACACAACTAAGTCTCCGTAATAGATGAAAAAACTATTTTTTTCCGTTTTTTTTTTATTCTTTATAAATGATAGAGTGCGCTTATTTATATCATGATTATAAGCTGTATATAGATTTTATTTTAGTTAGAAATACGAATAACAATACGAGACAAAAAATATTTCTTAATAAATTTTATTAAATTCATACAATAAAAATTCAAGTATAGTTAGATTTTATATTTTAATAATATAATAATACTAACAAATGCACTCTACTGTTTATATATTAATATAGCTCGTTTAATGTTCGGTACAAAAAGTCCTTTAAATTGATTTATTTGAGAATGATATTCTTAATATTTTAAACGCTGCAAAAACTTAATATAGGCACATTAATAATAATGTCTTATTTATTTTTGTAGTTATAACGTTGAAACTAACAACTTTTATTTTCTATATAAAAAATATAAATTTCAATAAAAAATCAAATATGAATAGGCTTTAGACATAGACTAAATTCCCGAGGTCCCGATTTTTCATACAAATTAAATTTATATAGTTATATTTGTAAAAAAATTACATATTATTAGTAATATTAAATGATTATATGAAAAAAAATGTACGTTCGTTGAGCAGTTTGAATATTTGAATTAATAAAATATCGTATCGTATCGTAAACTCTAGTACAATCGCAAATAAAAGTCGGTTTCAAATAATATATGTATATTGTAAGTAAAGCCGTATATAAAGCGTAGACTATTATTATAATCCGGTATATACATATATGATATACATACAGACATACATACTTATATGTATATATATACTTATCAATGTTGTGGAAGATTTGAGTTGAATTTTTTGTAAATTTTTCGATAGGAATTAATTGAATTATGATTGTTGTGGTTGTTATAATATTTTGACATCGAGCTATAAATTACTTTTTTTTAAATGATCAAATGTTAATGAAGAAATATGATGATAATGCAAATTGTTATTAAAAAAAATGCTGAAGATATTTTCTATATATACTCTTTTATATAAATGTATAAATAGAACTTAAACTCAAATGTTCTGCAGCATGATGTAAAATCTCATTTAAAGTTGCCCAATGTGATCAAAACTAAAGTATTGCCTGCCTTTTCTTGTATAAGTTGTAAGAAAAGGATAGCACTATAGTTAGTAGAGATCAGTGAAGTAAAAGCGAGTCCATACATAATTATTGTACAGATATATTGCACAATATGTATACATATTATTAATATTAATATTTGAGAATAAAAAAATGGCAGATTGCATTTCTGTAATTTAGTGAACTCATTAACTGGTTTATTTAAAAAGTGACTTAAAATTTTATTCTAAAATTATACTAATTTAAATCACTATAGATGGTCACTTTCTTTGTTTTCAATATATTGTGCAATAATAATAAATGTGTTTGGACCATTTTATTGGGAGTATTAAATATTAATGTTTAACGCTGACAACGGTTTGTGGTGCATCGTGAATGTGCTATTTTATTCGGTTTATATTAAAAAATCTATTTTATTATTTGATTTTCACCCAGGATAATATTTTAATCCGTATTTCATGTGATTTTACTATGATGACAATAAATCACTACTGGTATAATAATATATGTATGGGCAATATGTATGAACATATATAGTGGAAAATAAGCAATTATAATAATTCTTAAAATCAAGAGATTTAATCAAAGAATAATTAGATTTTCCTAAAGTTACATTCAATAGATTATTGACATAAAGAACACTTCATCTTATTTCTAGCACATTCAGGATCGTACAACCATTTAGAGTTAGTTATGCAAAATCAATCTAAATCACTTGTTTAATTTGTAAAATCACATTTATTATCATATGAACTATCAAACAGGGTAGATAGTGCAAACTTAGTGGTTCAACACTCTACTCTCCATAATTTTAATTATTTTCCACACATAAAATCGATTTTGCATATCTAATTTATATAATAGATATAAATATAAATAATCCATTAACAATTAGTCGATAATGCAACGGTTGTGAGAGAGGCCTAAAGTAGTCGCGTTCCGTAATACTACCTATTGTGTTCTTAGTATGGATACTCTGATATCTGGAAACCTATAATCTTATCTTATCTTATCTACGTGTTATCAGTTGTTATTGGTTGACACTTGGCTGTTCTTGTTTTTGAGAAAATTTATAAATTTTCGCGAAATTTGACTTGTTAACAGTTGTAGTTTTTGGTGATTATTAGATTTTTTATCAATTTTTTAATATTTTATACGAAGTATTAAAAAAATATTTTGTAATATTTTTTTAATTTTTCTCAATATCGTAGCGTCATACGACATTTTTTGCCAAGTAAAGGATATTATAATTAGCCTCTTAAAGTTTTTTTGTTTTCAATTGTTTTCGAAAACATCCTTTTGTGTATAAAACAAGACAAGGAACAGCCGAGTGGAGCCAAATTGAAAAAAAAACCTGAGCTTGCCCTTTATTGTTCCGATTTAGTTAATATTATATTTTTTTCCTAAAATAAGATTTGGCCAGTAACAATATATATACTCCTAAAGCTGGGTTCACATTTGCGAAAATAAATCTTTTTCCATGTAAATAAAATTATACTATGTAAGGTACAAAAAGAAATAACGGTATATGTGACCCCGCCTTTCGATCTGTCGTGTGCCTTAAAGAAACTTAGTCACAAATGTTACGTTAAAATCGTGATTTAGTAAATTTTAGGAGTATTATCAAATATATAGAACTTTCCATGGAGGGTTATACAAGTTGTATAACATACTCGGGTAAAAGTGACGTAACTCAAAATTTGTTATTTTAATGAAGATTTTTTTTTATTAAAAGCTAAAAAAAAATAAAAAATGTATTGTAATGAATTATATAAAAAAAAATATGAAAAATATTTATTTATATAGATTTCTTCCAACCAACCAGTAGGAGAATATGAGTGACAATTATGTAGTAAATTCCTATAATGTCTTGAGTTAGATCACTTTTATTTTTAGCGTGATGTGTAAAGTATGAAATAAGTAAAGAAAGTAGCTAGCATAGATAATAGATAGTCTGTTACATGTGGTTTTTGCGAGTATTGGTCATATAAAGTTTTATTAATATTAAAGAATAAAAGAATAAAAATGGTCAATTATAATAACTTGTGCAAGTTGTAGTTGAGAATATAAGGATGGATATATCTTTGAGTTCTTTTTATAAACTTTCTTTTACTTAGTTTTATAATAAAAATTCCTTTTAACTCCTCCATGGAATAACGCGAAAGTAATGAAAATGCTTAGTTTAGAACGATGCAGAAGGTTTTTCTTTTTATATATGATAAGTGAGTACAGTACTTCCGATGTTTTTACTTTGAAGTTAGCTGTAGATGGCTGCGTAGGTTCTAGGATTATTTTCTATACGTGCATACAATGCGCAAAAGTTCAGAAAATCTTAGTTGAAAGCGGCCACAGCACATCGGCGGTATTATACTTACTATTTGCTATATACATACGTGTATGACGCGTTTAATTATAGATTTCGTTGCGTTCCTATTTCCTATTTTGTATTTGTATCATGTTTTTTTAATATGTAAACGTTAAATATTATAAGTTTTAGATTTACGTTTCGGTTATTGACGATTTGATTATTTTGTTGATTCAAGTTGATTCGTTTTGATTCGTAGTTTTTTTTGAAAATCCAACAGACTGTTGGATTTTCTGGACTGTGGTGTAGTATAGTGGAAGTTAACGAAGTGTTTCGTTTATTTGACTTGAGAAAATATATTTAAATATTGCTCTTTTAAATTGGAAGCGAACACGATAACAACGATAGCTCATGGTCATTAACATCTATAATATAATAGCTAGAGGCCAGACGTGGCGCAGCGGCACGAAGTGTGACTGTAAAACCGACTGGTTGTGGGTTCGATCCCCACTCGAGGAAATGAAATATTTACTTAAATTTATATTTCCATTTCTTCGCTCTGGTGTCGAGGCTAAGCACGGCGTTGAGTTCTGCCACTCAACACGCAATGCCTCCAGAATTCAGCAGAAAGTGGGGATCGGAGTGTCTTAACACTAGGTTCCCTCTGCCTACTCTGCTATGTGCGGGATACAGCGTGAAGCTGATTTATAAGATTACTACACATATAAATGAAACTATTAAATCAGATTGATCACGTGTGTATATTTATTATTATACATTTTGGAAACCCGATGTTTCGAACAATTTGCTATTTCGTAGTCCGCGGTCACAGGTCTACTCGTATATACGCTATTATTCCGGTGAAAGAATTTAAAATATTATATATATTTTAATGTACTATCAAATCACCTGATTACATCCCACCCATTAATGTCAACGGCATTCGTGTTTTGTTCTTTAAGACCTCGCGATTTCATTATTATTCTGTTTTACTAATATAATTTAAAATTTGTTATAGATCTAATGAAATTAGACGTTTCGGGTTAAACCCATTGTTCGAATTAAATTTGAACTTAAAAAAATCTTCTGCTCGTCTCACAAAGTAAAGTACAGGCTCAGGCGTAAATGTGTTCAAATGATTATTACAGTTTTTTTTTTTCAAAATAATGTTTATAGCATACCGTTTGTGAATAGTAAATTGATATTTATTCTTTAGGTTCAGATTGATTAATGCAATAGTTATTTTTCTTCGATAATTGTAAAAAAAGGGTTCATTTTTGTACGCACCAGGGTTTTTATATATAGATAATACTGGGGGTGTCTACCCGTCAGTTATTTTAGCTTACTACTAAAGTAGTAACGGCGTTGACCCCCCCATCATCAAATACAATGATAGGTAGTATAATAGAATTATATACATACATATTTAAATTAAAATGACAATGTTACTCACGCGCTTTTTTTATATAAAAAAAAATTGTAAAAGCACAATATACTGTTGAAAATGTTCAGATGAAAAAAAATATTACGTTACAATGTTGCCACAATAAATATATTTACAGGTTTAAAAAATTTTAGACTTATTATAGAATTTATTATTTTTTTTAAGTAAAAGCGCGTGAATATACACTGTACTCATATATAACTACTACAATATTATAATTATATTCAAAAATTATTAATAAAATTATGACGTTTATTATATATATAAAAATATTAAAATATATACTTATATACTTTTGATAGCTAACGTATTAATAAGTTACCGATACAAATCCAATCCCGCCGATAATTGTTTCGACGATGAAATGTAAGCTCAAGTTGCAGCCTTTTGGGATAATCGATATAAAAAAGATGACTTATTGAAAAATCGATAATAGATGAGTCTATATCTATATTACATTCAAGACCTATAATGTAGGTGGTTGAAACTATGAGAGATAGGTATGTTGTTTTTTTTTAAAAAAAAGAATGTCCAAAAATATGAAGAATGATTTTTTTATACTTTCCAAATAAATACCTTTTGTGGTAAGTGAAAAAAAGTTGTGTTATGTCCGCTTATTACCAATTGCAGTTCATGGCAGAAATAAAAACAAAATATTTAATGTCAAATATCGATATTTTTCACGATATTTGTAAATATCGATCTGTAATATCTATTATCCCAACAGTCTGAACTCTTAAGTAACAAATGGATGACGAACATTCCGACAAGCTCGACTAGTCCAGTGTGTTCATACATCGATATCGGTGTAGCTTTCTGTCCAATCCGACATAACGCGCGCTTAAACATGAAAGTGACCTAACCTAAAATATCAGATTTTAATCATTTGATCGTAAAACATTTCCATCATGATTTCTGTTTTGTTTTAAAATATTTTTTTTGAATTAGGCCATTTTTGTCTTAGGCTGCGATAAGACACTATGCGCTCGAAACTTAGTAATGGGACCTGTATAACGCCTGACTGAGTTAACACCAAATTTTTTATATAGAACAAGTAAATAATTAAATGAATAATTAAAAAAAAACGTTATTTATTCGCGACGACGTACGCCTATTTTGTGTATTGTATGTAAATTATTGAAATTTTGAGAGTTAAGCTCGATACAATTTTTAAATGTTAAGCTTTAATAACGCCAGAATTGAAGGGCTTTTTTTGTTTCATTTTTTTTTTGGATTTTTTTTTTGGTTATTACAAAAATGTTTCGCCAAAAATTGTAATTTTATGACTTGCTGTTGCATATGAAAAGGGCAATTCGCGTTTGATTACCATTAAATTTATTGTAATACAATAGTAGAAATTAAGTTTAATGTCAATCAAATGCTAATTGACGTCCCTAGGTGCGACTGTTAGTAAAATCAGTTGAAAACTGGCCGATATTATAACGTAGTACAATTAGGCACAGCCATTGTTTACTTTTATGTGTTATATTTAGGGGAGTATGCTCGGAATGAGCTTTTTGAGTGTCGTCAAGTGATGGCCGGGCGACGGTGGCTTGCTTATTACCTAATAAAATGTTATTTTTACTTTTTTTTATATAAATAATTATTAATAAAAACAACATATAATTTTTTGGAAAAAATGTTGAGTTTTTTTCTTTGAATGTTGTTATGAAACAGGTTAAATATATATTTGTATAGTAGACAGTGATTGAACCCCAGTTTTTGTAATTTTTTTTCTCATCCAGTTTTTATTTTGATGTTGTATTGATTTTAGTAGAAATGTTTGTGAAGCACGATTTGTGCGTCAGTGGCTCTTGAGCATTCAAAAGTCGCGGCTTCAAATCTTGTTCAGTCTAATTTTTATATTGAATTTTCAATGTATATTTTAAACTTAGCAGATAAAAAACATGAAAATGATGTTTAAGTTTTACTTTTACATTTGTTGAACACAAGTCACGAGCCGCTCGGCAGCTTCTAGGTAAGCCAGTACGCAGTAGCTAGTGCCACCTCGCAGTATAATATCTAGTAAATAGCTTACGATATATATATAATATACTATGTTACTTTATTCCACGTAGCTGTAAGACGTTCTAGATAGTAAACGGACGGGTACGGTCGAAACTCCTTTTAAAATACGCCTCGATAATGTTTTATAGACGAAATTTTATCATATTTACATATTTATATATACGGAGAATATTTCAAATATATATATTTATATTTTAAATGTGTATTATTGCTATTGTAATTGATCGTATACATATTTATTAGCACAAAACGTCACAAAATAAAGGTGATTTTAAAAGGAGCGGCGCATTCGCATCGGTGTGATATTTTACATCGAACGCCAGTGTGTGCGCGGCCTTATTTACACACTCCGTACAAATAGATGAAAGTGGTTCATGACAATGGAGTTTAAATGTACTAGTCCCATTGCAACTTAAATAGATTTTGCATAAAAATGTTCCTGTAACGGCGTAAATAGTGTTTTTTATAATTAATAAAGTAAGGTTTAACTAAGTGATGTGTAACGGTATAGGTACGGCGCGAGGGGCGCGCGACCGCGACCGCGACGGAATCGAACCCTGTACCGCCGTCGCCGGTGGATGGAGGAAGGACTCGTTGGAAAAATAATATTTTTTTACAAATGGTGCTACGTTTTGTTTTAGTCAATGCCGCGGTCGTCGTCGCGGTCGCGCTATACCGCCATGTTATGTTTATTACATTTCTAAATCTAATTCTTTTTTTTTTGGTACGTTACTTTTTTTGTTTACTTTCATATTACGATTATATTGTAAATAAAATAAAAGCTTTGGATTTGAGTGTGGCTTTTTTTTGGATGTTGCACCAATTATTTTTAATACAAGTATCCTAGTATAAATTCTATAAAGGCAAGTCGTGGCGCAGCGGCACGAAGTGTGACTGTAAAATCGACTGGTAGTGGGTTCGATCCCCACTCGAGGAGATGAAATATTTATTTAAATTTATATTTCCATTTCTTCGCTCTGGTGTCGAGGCTAAGCGCGGCGTTGAGTTTTACCACTCAACATGATGCCTCCAGAATTCGGCAGAAAATGTGGAACGGAGTGTCTTAACACTAAGTTCCCTCTGCCTACCCTGTTGTGCGCGGGATACAGCGTGAAGCTGTATCCTAATATAATATAGACAAAATTTTAATATATTATATTTCACAGCCTCATTCATTGCGATTCATTACGAATTGTAGCAACGCCCACGCAGCATCCATCCACGGATATTCAGAGGTAGTCAAGAAAAAAATATTTTTCCACTGCCGTCACAATACCTCATTGCTGGAATGACGTCTTACTTCATTCTATGTTTCCGTATCGTAGCCATCGCACTAAAAACTACAATGATGAGGATCTATAAGCGAATATACATTCTCTTTGCGGATGCACCTAAGATAGATACTATCTTCGGTCTTAGAGAACATTAACACGTGATAGCTCTCTATGATGGTAAGCGATATGAAAAGAAGGCCTAGAAAAACAATTAAAAGTAGAAGGTATTAAGTAAATAAGTACCTCATCATGCCTGAAACTAAGATATCTTTACTGATTAAATGGACTAATTTACTATTGGAAAAGACAGAAAATTATATTACTTGTACATAATAGTTAAAACTGTAAGCAACGCGGCTCGCAATCTCTGTGATTCTCATTGTATAGAATCAAAGATTTGAAGAAATTATAACATATCTGAGTCCAACATCTCATAACATACACTATTACATACAATTAAAATTCGAGGCCAGTCGTGGCGCAGTGGCACAAAGTGTGACTGTAAAACCGATGGTTGTGGGTTCGATCCAATTTATATTTCCATTTCTTCGCTCTGGTGCCGAGGCAAAGCGCGGCGTTGAATTTTGCCACTCAACACGCAATGCCTCCAGAATTCGACAGAAAGTGGGGAACGGAGTGTCTTAACACTAGGTTCTCTCTGTCTACCCTGCTGCATGCGGGATACAACGTGAAGCTGATAAAACTAACCGAATAGCTAATTCGGTGATATTGTTGCGGAAAAATACCGGAAAGTTTAATTTAAATAAAATCGAATAATGGACATTTTGTAATTTATAACAGTAAAAATTATTTTTAAAAACAAAAACCCCGACTGCATAAAACAAAAAGAAAATAAACAAGCCCAATAGTTTATTAGGATTAACAGTCGGGACTTATAAGTAATTCTTCGATCAATAAAATCTTTACCAGGAACTCCGCATAATTCAAAGAGGTCCCGACTGTTAATCCTAATAAACTATTGGGCTTGTTTATTTTCTTTTTGTTTTATGCAGTCGGGGTTTTTGTTTTTAATTTTTTTTTTATTTTTCACTTTTTTGTTAGGATTCATTATGGTAATGATAATCATGATATACCTTTTTGAAATCCTCGTATTGAGCTCTTGAATTTGATACTCATATTGTGATATTCGAAACGATTTTTTTTCTCATTAAGTCCAATGGCGTCCCACAGCCGCCATGATTGTTTTTCTTTAACGTCACCTATCTAAGAACACTTGGTCTGCTAATACGAATCTAACGATACCTCAATTATGTAAATCGGTTCAGCGGTTTTGGAGATACGAGGTAATAAAGTATATTACATACATACATACAAGATACGCGTGAAAAACATAACCCTTCCTTAGCAGTCGGGAATAAAAGAATGAATAGAAATATAAATTTAAACTAAGTCTCTGCACGATCCGACGCAGAGTGACAGGCGAGGCGAGGCCTTTGCCATAAAATACTATTATAATGTAGTCCTACCAACGAGAAATATAGAAAGGAAACAGTATAATAATGCTGAACACTGTAAATATTGATGCAATGTCAAAATGTAAAGATATAAAAAATTAAGTAAATATACAGTTGCTGTCTGGTGACAAATTAAATAAATAGCATTAAATTAATATTTTTTGATCAGTTTAAAAAAATAACTTTTTAAATTTAGCGGAATGGACACGAGTAGATTATGGACAGTCTTTGTAAAATTAGAAAGACGAAAGAGAAGTAAATATTAGTATATTTCGAAAAATAATTTTAATAATAATTAGAACTCGGCAGAAAGTGGGGAACGGAGTGTCTTAACATTAGGTTCCCTCTGCCTCCTCAGCTGTGTGCGGGATGCAGCGTGAAACTGATTTATTTATTTATATTTATTTAAATAAATAATAAAATTAATATAACAGATAAATTTAGTAATAAATTAACCATCGTCGTAGATAGCAATATATATAGCTTTGTTGCTATGAATTATTGATTAAATAATTAAATTCTTGTTTTCACTATAATCTTCTTATTTTTTTATTTTTATCAGCTAGTCTTCTTCTTCCTGGCAATAATCCCGGCTTTTGCCAGGGTCTGCTTTCCCGCTCAAACTACTCGACTTTGCACGGCCTATAGCGTCCTCGGTGATTAGAATATTGGCTCTTATATCCTGAATCACGACGTCCAACCAGTGCTTCCTTGGGCCTCCCGAGAGGTCTCACTCCGGGGACTGATATAGTAAGGCATTTGCATCCGACATAGTTCATAGGCCAGCGCGTAACGTGACCAAACCATCTCAGACGACGCTCTTGAAGCTTATCCGCTACGTCACGGACTCCAAGACTACCTCGAACGAATGTATTGCGTATGCGGTCAGACCGGGTTACGACGCACATCCACCTTAATATCTTCATTTCCGTGGCGTGAAGATGCAGAGATAGTGCTAGTCAGAATTCGCTGCCGTATAAAAGATCTGGTCGAATGAAGCTCTTGTATGTCATCCCCTCGAGTTCGGGCGGTATCTTGCGATCGCAGACCATACTGGTGACCTCCCGCCATTTGGACCAAGCAGCGCTTACCCGGCTATAGACATCGTGATCGATGCCTCCAGACTCGTGCATAACAGATCCAAGGTACCTGAAATTTCCGACTTAACGGCTGGTTCAGGACCTATGAGGATAGTGCTCGAGCCATGTACTCGGTCTTCGACACATTTAGTTTAAGACCGCCGTTCTCAAGCATACCCTTACAGAGGTTCACTTTACGCTCCAGCATCAGTCGGTTCTCGTCAATGAGTGTTATGTCATCAACATATATCATCGGCCATGGAAGCTGGTCTTCGAGCCGAGACGTTATAGAGTACCGCATTAAATAAGAACGGGCTAAGAGCTGAGCCCTGGTGAACCCAAACAGTAATCTGGAATCAGTGTCGCCAATATTAAAAAAAAATCAGCTTCACTATATCCCGCATACAGCAGGGTAGGCAGAGGGAACCTAGTGTTAAGACACTCCGTTCCCCACTTTCTGCCAAATTATGGAGGCATTGGGTGTTGAGTGGCAGAACTCAACGCCGCGCTTAGCCTAGACACCAGAGCGAACAAATGGAAATATAAATTTAAGTAAATATTTCATCTCCTCGAGTGAGGATCGAACCGACAACCAGTCGGTTTTACAGTCACACTTCGTGCCGCTCACCAATATTTTTATCAAATTGACATTCAGAATCGAATTTGACATTGACCTTCATCACAAATATAGGAAAAAAACAATTATTAAAATACTCTTTATTTTACAACCTAACATACAAATTAACTGACATTTCATACATATAGTTAAAATGATTGATATCAATGTATGGACATTCGTAACAAGAGCTATTTAACATGCATCGTATTGCGGCGGTTCTATAATACATTACACTAAAATAAATAATTTATTTTTTAAGTGTTATTACACACTCAGGATAATAAAAGCTTTTTAGAAAACATAAAAAATTGATCGCAGTCCCACTACATTCAAAATTTGTATGTTTTCTAAAATGTATGGATTATTTATTTACTAAACTGTGAATCATGGCTGGTATGTATGAAAGGAAGAACAAATGCAATATATTTATACATATCCATACAAAAATATCAATCATTAACAACTGTCATTAAAACACAACATACAACATAACATTCATTTCATTACATACATAATGATAACCCACAAATATTAAACTAAGAAAATTATTTATTATACATTATTATATGGAAAAAACATGATTTTATGTTATTTTCTAACAATAGTTTTCAACTTCTTAAATATTTATGTTATGGCATGAGTAGAAACTGTACTACTTTATAAATAAATGCAATAAGTAAACTAAATTTAATATTGAACATTTATTTATTCAATATTAAATTTTATTTATTTATTTTATTCCTTATCAAAATGCACTCTTATTGTTTATATTAGTTAATATTATATGTTAGAGTTGTTACAGGGCTCCATAACAGCAACTGAAAGTAACGGTTATTTGGAACAGGTTTGGCAATAAGCGGAGCTTAAATGAGACATTTTCTTCGTACTAGAAAAGGCATAAGTCAATCTTTAAAAAGCAGTTTTAAAAAAAATATTTCCCAAAAATGTAATATTACAGATATTACAACAACAGTTCTTAACAAAAATAAAACAGAACCAACAGATAATTCTTTAGTATGTAACATCCCAGACACATATCAGCATTAAACTTTACACTACGAACTTTAATTAAATTATTGATTTCATATGTATAATTCAATCATCATTGTAGAATCCATTTATTTCTTAACATTAGCGAAAAACAATAATGTTTCATACATATTTTACTACAAACACAATTTCAATAACCATCTTATAAGATTATAAAGGCGACACCACGCTATTCCTAGTGCACTAGGTTAGGACACTACAAGTAGGACGTCCTATTACAGATCTAGTGTCTTACATGATGTAGTGCACTAGAATGTTCGTGATAGAAACGCCACTTTATCAAAACATTGAGCCTTTATGCTTATTATAATAATTATTAAATCATTTCAAACAATCACGCGTCAGATACTTCTGTTGCAATATACGCATAATAACAAACTTAGACGGTTTCACTGGTTGACTGATTGACTGCAATCGATCAACCCTTATAGTGGCATCAATACTGTAATATAAAGCCAAATACAAAAATATAAAGAAAAACATACAAATCAAACAAGGGAACACTAGCTATTTGGATGGGGAGCGACCGTTCACTACTTTTTTCTCCCTGGGGCTGATTACTTTGACACTATCCTTCTTCCTTAATTCCCTCTTAACTGTAACTTCTTGAGTCGATAGTAATTTGCGTTTCGGTTTCACTTTTTTTTCTTCTATCACAAAGGAATCTTCAAAAACATCGGGACTTGACTCGGGAGTAGGTTTTTTTATTTCTTTTTTCTCTCCTATTATTTCACATATGGGACTATCAAAGGACACCTGCCGGGGACTTCTTTTGGGTTTCTCAGTGGAGGTTTGAGTTGCTATAGTTGTAAAATTTTTCTTTGGTGGAGGAGTCGATTTAGGAACCATTTTAGTTTTCCTAACTTTAACCACAACAGTCGGTTCTATCGATTTCCTTTTCTTTCTTGGCCGCAGTTTTTCTATACTTTCTTCAGGTTCTTCATTTTCACAATTTTCTTCAGAAACTGGTTGGTTTCTCCGCCTTGGTGCTTTCACTTGGCCATTCTGCTTAGTATTTTTCTTCAAAATCTTCTCAACAGGAACATCATCATCATCATCATCCTCAACTTGATCACCATTTTCTTCTTTATCATCAGTTTTGGCAAGTTTCCTTTTCTTGGTGGGTGTGAATACAATTTTACTGCTTTTCGTAATACCCTCAGATTTTAAATAGCTTTCCAATAACTGTCGACACTTAGCAAAGTCTATGGCGGTCTTTGGTTTCATTGTGTTTATGTATTCAAATAATTTGATTAATGCATCTGTGAATGTTGTAAAAAGTAACAAACTTATTAATTAAACAGTTTTCATCAATCAAGAAAATGAAATATTTATTTAAATATATATTTTTAATTCTTCGTTATGGTGTTGAGGCAAAAGTGCCGGTTTGGTTCCGCTTCTCCCGCAAAGTCTCCTAAATTTGGGCAAAAATGGAGAACGGAGTACCTTAACACTAGGTTCCCTCTGACAACCCTATTGTGTGCGAGATACAGCGTGAAGCTGATTTGATTGTTATACGCAGACTACTATATGAAACAACACGAAAGTCAATTTTATAAGTTTTTTACACTTTTAAAAGTTATAAAAATGCATGAGTAGAAAAAGACAAAACAATCATATAATATGTAACACCTTACCAGGTACATCATTAAATTTGTTAGTAATCTCTTTTCGCACATTCTTCATGAACGCCTCCTTCATGTTTTGCACTGTTTTAGGCTGTTTCAATTGTTTCTCCCACGGTAACTCGCCAACTAGCCACTGTAGCATATTGTACGCTAAAATCTCTAAGTCCCCTCGCATTGTGGGTGCTGGAATATTAATAGTATTATAAAATTAATAAATATTAGAAACACAGTGGAACAGCATCGACTGTAAACGCGACAGGTTGTGGGTTCGATTCCCCCCCGAAAAAATTTAATATTTAATATTATCATTTCTTCGATCTGGTAACAAGCATGGCGTTGATATGTCAGAAAGTGGGGCGTTCCCCACATCTTAATGGACACGGAGTGTGTGAACATTAGGTTCCCAGGTAATATAAGTACTATGGAGATTTGCATCCTGCTTTCTTCTCTCTACAACAACCTTCCACTTGTTTTATTTTAATAAAACTTTCCTAAAAGTAAATAAGATTTTTTATTTTCAACATATTACAAGTGAGCCAGTGGAACTCAACGCTGTGCTTTGTCTTGCTACAATAACTAAGATCTAAAAGAGATTTACTTCCTCAGACATCTCCTCCATTGAGTCAACAATTCTACCGCTGCTCAATGACGGCCTATTATACTATATCATTTGATTATTAATTAATAACATATTAATAAGTAATATAACAAAACTTAAAAAACAAAAACATATATTACTTGTCTATCATACTAACCTCCTAAATGAGCATCCCGGCTTGTGTACTCGATGGTGCCATTATGTGCACTTTTGGGGTCCGGCTTGTATTCCTTATCACCAACTCTGGTCGCTAAACCAAAGTCAACCAAATATGTTTGGTTTTCTGTACCCTTCTTAAGTCCCATTAATATATTTGCACCCTTTATGTCAGCATGGACGTAACCTTTACTGTGTATATATTCGAGTACATCTAACTGGAATGTGTATACAATTTTCTTATTAAAAAATCATATAAAATTTTTGAGGAGAATTATTCATTTCAGGATTTGAACCTGCGCCTCGAACCCGAACCTCTTTTGGAAACTGTCCAAGCGCTTTGACCATCTAAGCCATATATTATCATCAAGCTACGTTGAATTTCTTATATGTTTGTTACAACTTATTTATGTTGTTAGCATCTCAATAGGGAGATTTTTACAAACCCAAAGAAATATTTATCAAGAAAAAAAATACTTATAAAGAAAACATAAAAAAGGAAGATTTTACTTTTTTTTTCTTAACAAGTACTTATTTAGAAAATGTATAAACAATTAAGTTTTTTTGCTTTACACTCTATCCCATATATAGCAGGGTAGTCAGAGGCAACTTATAGTTAAGACACTCCATTCTCCACTTTTTAAATTATTGCTTTTTAAATTATTGTATTTAGTTTCTTAACACTATATGTGTACTACACTTTTAAATAAAGTTATCAATGATAGATAGCAATATAAGCTTCTGGGACTTCTGGCAACACTAGTCAGTAGACGTGGGTCGTAACGTCTTTTAGGCATAATCGATTGCGACTAGTTTCGAGTACACGAGTAACTAGTTTTCAAAACTGCTTATTTTTGTAACTAGCTACAAACATTTGCTTACGTTTACTTTTATAGTTATGATTACAGAAAACGTTGCATGTTATCTGTAATCATAACGGTAAAAAGTGTTATGATTACAAAAATGCTTAAGGTTATATTACCTATTATAATAATGCTTATTCCTAGAATTTTAATATTTGAAAAATATTAACTTTTTTTTCAAAATCTGTACATATGTGTGTAACGATGTTTAAATATATTGCAACTTTAAAGGGATATAATTAATTCAAAGGTAAAAAAATTGGAGATATATTTATAAAAAAAAATAAATGTTGATTATTTGATTTTTTTTATATTTCTTTTAAGCTATATTCACTTAATAATATAATAAAGTCCGCTTAATATTTAATAGTAATGATCTATACTTACAATTAGGTTCACAATTTCACTAGTATAAAATATTCAAAAATATTATTTATGATCAGTTTACTTTCTCTTTTTTAGTACTATTTTTAATTCTATAGAATTTAACTTATGCATTTACTAATTTTAATTTTTAGCATCACTTTTCCTTTTCATGGAGTGTGTAATCAATCATATTTTAATGACGTTTTTGTTCTAAGAATGGATATGAAAATAATTTACAATGTAATTGCATACAAATTTGATCTATTGCTGTCTCTCTTTTCGTTCGAAACGTAGTAAGATAGAGCGAGATGCAACTATGTCAGAATCGATGTAACTGACATTACTATTTTATAATATAATCTATTTGAAATAAGTTACAGTTGTGCTACAACTGCTTTTGACAAATGTGTTACTGCTTACTGTCATGAAACTATGTATGTCAAATAATCATTATACGTTTGTCCCCGAAACTAGTTATGCAGTTATTCGACTCGTAAGCAGTTTCTGAAACCGATTACGTTTCATAACGCCCATGTCTACTAGTCAGGCCACTCCACTTTAGGCCAGAATTTGAGTTGAAATATTAAGTTGAATGGTAGAAGCCAATGCCACATTTTATTTTGCTAAAGTAGGGAAATGTAAATTATTTAGTCCCCGAAGTGGGAATCAAATGCATAGACACGTTTTTTTACAGTAAGATAAATTATCATTAACTATAAAAGTATTTACAAACCATTTGTAATCCAATCTGAAACACAGTACCCGCTGAGAAACTCTTGCCAGAATCCTTGAAAATACTCCATAAATCCTTTCCATATCTCTCTAAGACTAAATATCTATATTTCTCACCCTTATACTCATGTGTTCCATTACCAAAGTATAATGGCATACCAAATGTTGTTAGTTTTTTTGATTTCATGAACTCCGCAACTGAAAATAGTTAATTATTTTATATAACATTATTATACATAAAATTATTTTATAAATATGATTTATTAATAAACTTACTATCGTTTTTATTTGCATTTCTGATATAAAAATGTTTCTCCACAAACAGTGGTCCATTTTCATGTGGTTCCTGTTGAAAATAATAATGTTAAGAATCAGTAGACTTAATATAAACTTTTCCTGCATAATAATAGTAATAATTATAGAAATAAATTACTCACAATTTTTACAACATATGGATAATTAGAAGTTTTTTTAGGAGAGCTGTTGTGTTCACACGCTGAATAGATTACACCGAAACCACCAACTCCTATGGAAGGCCCGATGCGCCATTTCTTCTTAGCTATAGAATCAGTTATTATTTCTCCTAAGGGAATAGGAGCCGGCATTTTATAACCATTTGCTTTTTTCTTTGGCGCCGCCGCCTTTTTTCCTCTCCCAGTCATTTTCACTAAATATAATTGTCTATTCTCTATATACACAAAATTAAGTACTAATTTCACAACACAGTTACATTAAACAAATTAATTTCAAATATAGAACAAAACAATAAATATAATATTTAGATATATTTTTTTAAATGGCCTGATTTTGCGATGACAGGAAAAATTAATGACGCAAAATGATCTGCCAGTGTCACGTATTTAGTAGATAAACACGAATGATAAGAAACAGTAAATTTTATAGAATATTTTGAATTGAATATTTAGATTATTTAATAAAACTTGAAAACAAGCGTCGTTGTTGACATTGTCGAAACGGCCATTTTCAATTTCATTCAACTGACTTGCCAAAGTTGCCAACATCAAATAAAAAATATCTTTTAAATAAAAATACATCTTGTTCTTTAAACGAATATGAAAATAAAATCGATATATCGATGTACAGCGAAGTATATTTCTGTGTATTATATTATTTCCAATAGTTAGTAGCATATATTGTTTGTATTGTATAGTACCGTGAATGAAAACCCTTCTGGTTATTTATTATCCATATTTGAAGATTGTAGCAAAATGTTGTAATAATGCGATGCACTGTCTGTAGGTGGCTAAATCAAACGGAATGGAACTCCATTGATATGGGAAGCTATGAAAAAAAAGAGTAATTAAGTTATCAAGCATGATATAAGGAGATAGTATCAAATAATATACATATACAGTCCTATTCATACTTGTATTCCATCTTCTAACTAAGATTAACATGGTCGCTTTGTAATTTTTTTCAATTTATATCGTAAAATCCCGGCATAAGCCATGAAGGTTGTGTACCTAGTTATTAGAAAGTAATTATTTTTATGTGTCTGTCGATTAGTATTGATTTGACCTAGACATCTATGAAATCATGATATATTTTTTTACAAAAATATATGGCAAATGTGAAAAATATTTTTTTAAATTACGTTTGTCCTTTAATTTTAAATTTACTTAGTTAAATACTTGTAAGCCGATAAAATTATTTGCGCAATATATTCAATATTATATATGTTAGAAATGTATATAATCATCTCACAAATGAAATTAAATGTGAACATAATATGTATTATAATATAAATACAGTATACAAGCTTACATATATTTTCAACAGTCATCTTATAATTATTATATTTAATAAAGTATATATATTTTACCGGAAAAAGCTTAAACTGTAGCCTAACTAATCAATTTACAGTTAAAAAGACAATATTCGATAACGAGTTACGAAACCTTTCGAAATTCTGTTCGATAAGTACTATCGTTGTCGTATTTACAAAGGTATCGTCACTACTACTAACTATGACAGATGCTATCGAAAACCACATGTTTTTGTTTATTTTACATACTGTAGTGTAGATATTTTATTTACATTTGTGTACTTTAAATGGAGCGGGCTACAATAAGTTTTATGCTGAATATTAATTAAACCCTTATTAACCGTAAAAGGCTTAGGCTACATGTTAGTGCCACTATTTAACAATTAATATGAGTCTCTTGTCTTTGCATTTTACGTATATAATTATTAGTAAATTTATTAAATGGTAATTTGTGAAAGGACGTGAATATATCCTGTGTCTATTAAATTTATATATGTTGCATTTAAAGACGCATAATATACATAACATTTATTTCTTTTCCAATACATCTACAACTCTGTTGCCTAAATCTAAAAACTGTTCAAACAAATCCAACCATCGCCCTTGTTGCTGTAACTCTCGTTTTCTAAGCCTTATTCTCTCCTTTTCAATTTCCCTCTGGAATGTTCTCCACTCACTATCGGCACTGACAAACACTGGTGGAGGCATTTCTGTCTGAGACCTAATTCTACTTTTATGGCCAGTTCTCCACCTTTTCCTAATAGAAGATTTAGATTTTTTAGGCATATGTTGTTCACTAGTTCCTGGTAGCTCCCAGTCATCTATACCTGCAATTAAAGATTGTATTAGCTTAACAACCTCCATAGGGAACCATAGAGAATGAAGTTGCAAATGGTACTGGTGTTGTACACATCTTTTACTTCAAGTACTGTCATCAAACTCTTCATAAATACCCTTCAGGAGCCCTAATATATTTTATATAACCTTCCTCCACTGTTGTAGATACTGTTAATTGTTGTTATGATTCTGGAAGGTTCATTATAATTTTCCCCTGCCTCTTATTGTACATAATATAATTTTATTATTATTATTATTGTAGCTTTACACTGTATCCTGCAAATAGCAGGGTAGGCAGAGGGAATCTGGGAAAAAGAAGTGTTTTCCATTTTATGCTGATTTCTCAAGGTATTGCATATTGAGTGGCAGGACTCAACACTAAGCTTTGAATCGCTACCAGAGCAAGGGAATGAATATATTAAATATGTTATTCTGCCAAGTTTGATTCCCAAACTAACAACTGTAGTGATGAGAATTGCTTGAATGAATGAATCCCCTGAATCACAACACCTTCATAATGGTATTAGATTTTCCTATAACATTTTTGTATATAGTACAACATTTTGAAAACTTACTTGGTTCAAATTTAGGTTCCTTTTCAGAATCAGAATGACTTTCTAATGATTCACTATTAGAAGCTGATGAGCATTTTTCATCTTCCTGCAAGATCAAAAACAATATTAATAAACTAATATGTTTATCTATTACACAAATTTTATTTATTAATACCATAAGAAGTTAATAAGACATACTTGCTCTAAATTGAATTCTGGAAATTCCACTACTTCTGTTGTCATTGATTGACCCACAATATTAAGAACTCTTTGCTCTAAGTCGCTTAGTTTCAACTTGTGGGCTCGACCACCCATTGGCTTACCATCTGATTGTTCTATTCTATTTGCTTTTCTTTTTGTGTTATTTTTCAAATCACTCCATACCTTTTGAAAGAAATAAAAATAAAATATAAATTATTAATATATATTATTATAATATTGCTCAAAATATTTTTGGTATTTTTTATATACTTTTCTCCATTTCCCAGCAGTTTTAGTGTCGCCTGAAGTATCAGAGTTTAATAATTTTGTTAATTTCACCCACATCTGTATATTTGTGATCCTCCCTTGAGAACCTTCTGTGGGTTTACTGAGATCACCATTCCTAATAAACATGAATATATAATATGTATTTTAATTTCGAAACGTTTTGGTGACACCATTTTAGTTCAGTACTTACTGTATTAACGGTGGTAGGGGACTCTATGTTCATTTGGGGCAATATTTATTATTTATATATTTTTTCTTTTACTAGTACTAATAAGACAAGACGCGGCGTTAATGTTCGTTACTTAATACGCAATATGTTCTAAGATGAGCAGAAGTTAAAGAGCGGAATCAGCCTATAGTAAATAACAACTTAAATGTATTGTTGTATTGCTTTTACATAAGCAATGTCGTTCCCTTTTTTAATCACGGCATCTGATGAGTAAAGATGGTAATTACTTAGAATATTCCATTTAGTTAAACAATTTATAATATACCTTTCCATAAACTCTACTAGCGATTGAAATTGACTTGCACTGGTTCTCATTTTCATGAACCTATTACTTTATTTAATAAAGATGTTTAGATGAGTTTGATGAATGTAACATAAGACATTAAAAAAACTAAAGAATTTCGTTTCATCTATTTATAAATATAAAAAATACTTATTTTTTCGTAATCAAGTAACTAACGTAACTATAGCGTCAATCGAGTTAACGTCAACTTGTCAATAGTTAACGCGCAAGTGACAGTTAGCGTGGTGTCACTTCGACTATCGTTAAGTTAGCTCTGCGACATTTCTATCCGCATTGCAGTAAATTTATAAATATAAATTATTTTAAGCATTATATTTCGTTAAACTAAGTCTAGTTTTAATAACTTTTTTGTATATATGTCATTATTACAGTTGTTTCGTATAGTTTCTTACGCTAATACAAACGTAACGTTATTTGTGACAGTAAAAATCAATACATTGAACTCCACAGTTTGCGTAAAACGTAACTATTACGTTTTGATCGTGAGTTACAACGCCATAACTATCAGTAGTGTAGTATAGTATTACTACTTTATTATGTGCATACATATTAATAGTTTTTGAATTTAAAAATAAATATTTAAATGAAAAAGTATTTTTTTATAAAAAGTAAAATGAATAGAACAATATATAAGGTCAGACGTGGCACAGAGGCACAAGCGTGTGACTGTAAATGCGATAGTTTGTGGGTTCGATTCCTACTAGAGGAAATTTAAATTTGAATTCTCTAATTTTTTCACTCTAGTAACGAGGCAAAGTGCGGCGTTGGGTTCCACGGTTTCGATCTCCACTCAATAGGCAATGTCTTAAATTCAGGGGGAAGTGACAATCTCTTCTTCCTATTTTATAATAAACAACAAAGGTTAAATAGGAAGAACCAAGAGAAAGGGCCCTTGCCTTGAATGAAAATAGGTTTTTGTGTAACTCGGAAGGCAGCAAGTTATATTAGAAGAGAAAAAAAAAGAAAATATAAAACGATTATAATTTAATATAATATATTTCACATTAACATTTCATACACTTTTTACAGTTAATTTACATAATTTTCACTAGCCTTAAAAATAATAATTAGTAACGGATAAATTAAACTATATATAAAAAAACAGTAAAATTTTATTTACGTCTATCTCTTATAAGCTAATAAACAAATGTTCAATTTTAAAAGCAAATTAAATAACATTATTTAACAAATATTTATAATTCTTACAGTATAAATATAATTTAATCTATATATATATTTAGTGGTGGGGTTAAATTAGGGAATATTTATCCTATGATGAGCTAAGGTAATTTATATAAAATTACAAAAAATATATACTGTATAACGGTCGTTCCGCCCAATTATAGCGATGAATATGTATTTATAATTTAATCGACGCTATTAAGATATCGATTAAATAAGGAATTAATCGTGTCACCATTTACAATTTAAAGTTTTACTACAAATTAAAAAAAATATATTGCCGCCAATCAACTTTTAGCTATAAATGTCAAGTAATTGCAAAGCTTTAAACGGTACCTACAAAAAACTTTTATATAGTGACACTTTTTAAATTGAATTTTGATTTTGCTACAATATAGTTAACGAGTCGTGGCCGCCCTGAAGTTAGTTGTAGATGGCTGCGCAGATTTGATAACGGCTTTTTTGAAGTTTTAGTATACGATTTGCGCAAAAATTTTGAAAATCTAATTTCAGATGACATGTTGACGAGCGACGAATGTTATATTAATTTATTTATAAAATCAACAATATATAAACCATTTTGATTGTCTAATACAAATCATCATCGTCCTCCCCATACGACACGGAATACCAGTCTCTGGCCACATCTTCATAAATGAGTCTCTTGACGTCCTCATCATACTGTGGATGGAGGATACGAGGTGACCTCGCGCGGAACTCCAGAGGTACATCGTAGCATCTGCAGACGCAGCAGGCGGGAAACTTGAACCAATCGGCGAAGATACCGCGGCATTCGTTGCGCGGGTCGTAGGCGAGGAGACGATGTAGACGGTATTGCTGTTCGCATCTGTAATTTTGTATTGATTGCTGGTTAGAAGGAGATTTTATGCGTTAAAACAGATATAAACTGAGCTGACGTGGCGCAAGTGTAAAAGAGACAGTTGTGGTTTTGATTCCCATTCGGAGTAAAGATATATTTAATATTTACATTTCTGCGATCTGGTAACGAGGCAAAGTGCGGCATTGAGTTCCGGTTCTCAAGACGTTATGTCTCCAGAAATTGGTGAAAAATCCGCGCCCACCCCACCACCACCCTCACAAGCCGTCACATATGTATGTCACGTATCATAATAAAACAGGGTATTCACCTGCATCCCTCCCTACAGTATTGTTGCTTGTGTTTATGCACACACGTCTCTAAATGTATGTATTGCTCGAAGGGGTACATGTTGAGGAGTGCTAGCATCTCTCCGCGGGTGCTGTTCGCCCAGAACGGAGCCGCCATCTCTTCTTTAGTCTCGCACGCGTTCCTGTAATGTGGGGATAGAATTAATAATTATAATAATAATACTTCTACTACTTTCACTAACGACTTCATACGCATGGTCAAACGGAAGCAACACATGCCACTGATCGCAAGTATAGATTGACAGATCTAAAAGGCCGGTCGTGGCGCAGCGGCACGAGGTGTGACTGCAAAACCGACTGGTTGTGGGTTCGATCCCCACTCGAAGAGATGAAATATTTACTTAAATTTATATTTCCATTTCTTCGCTCTGGTGTCGAGGTTAAGCGCGGCGTTGAGTTCTGCCACTCAACACGCAATGCCTCCAGAATTCGGCAGAAAGTGGGGAACGGAGTGTCTTAACACTAGGTTCCCTCTGCCTACCCTGCTGTGTGCGGGATACAGCGTGAAGCTAATTTATTTTTAATTTTTTAAATCCACAGCTTTATAATACATATGTCATTGTATGTTGTATGTCTATGTACGTAATAGTTATGGATTCAATCCTCATCCTGGGGAATGAAAAACCAATATTACTTAAATTATTTTTATTTTCCCGCTCGGTAATGTCTCGTTCCGATAATGTCTCGAAAATCGAAATTATGCAGATGTCAGGTACTCTTCTTTATATATTTGCATTACTAAGTCTGCTAGGGCAAAATAAAATATGGAAAGATATTAAAATCTGTATAAAGTATATTAAGCCATACTTTGTGGTCGTCACATTTTAATCATAATATAGATACCTATATTGATATATAGTGTTTAAACAAAACCATAACGGTAAAAACGATTTCTCAATAAAAATAAACATTTAAGGAAAACAATTTAAAAGCAGATTAAGTTAACGACGACTTGTAAGTTATTGTGAGTGAAAGCGCGAGGTGCCACCGGAACCAGTTCGCGAATATGATTTTATCGAGTAATAGATATATAGAGATAAAATAATATCTTCTATACATAAGACAAATTGTACAATTTTTTTATTTTATAAAATTAAAAATAAAAGTAAAAAAATAAAATAAAATATAACGAATTTCAATATCGATAAATACTATATAATATGACAATATTTATTAATGCTTATAAATGTATATTATTTCTTATAGTTTACTTAATATAAAAGAAAAAAAAAGAGCGTCTCGTATAACTGATAAATATAATTTTATGCAAATATAAAATATCTATTAACTATATTCATAATTTCTCTATAAAATTTGATCATAAAAAAGTGAAAATCCACGAAAAGTACTTACGCTCCCCGGAGTTTTATGACCGAAGGTCGCACCGTCTCTTGCACAGGTTTCGGGTGCAACTCTTCCTTTTTATCATTATCTTTGTTATCAACTCGATCGACTTTCACTTTCTCGTGTTCTGAAAACAACAGCGTGGGCGGTAAAGTGGACGTGTCAGTGCTCTTCCACATGTCTTTGCCAGATTCAGTAGTAATATCATCGTACTGTTCAATAGTTTCTGTACTGTTAATGATTTCCGCTGTTGTAGTTATATTTCTGTCCGTGTTGTTCTTCCTTTCGGCCAACGGCTCACTTTTGGAGGTCCCCGAGAAATTTGTGTAGATACTATTTGTTTCTATACTTTGTTTTATAACGGCTTCTAGCGTTATCACATCTGGATCTAAGTTGTTTATTTCTATATTAGCTATACTTTCTAATTTTGTTTTGTACGATATACCTTTATCGTCGTTTAATGTATCGTTATTACTGACATCTGTTTTATTCTCATTTTCTTTTATATTTGTACTATTGATTGTGTTATCAAGTGGTTTTACTTTTAATATTTCACTGTCTATTTTTTTTTGTTTGTCGCTATTTGATTGTATTGGCCTGAAATGTGGTTTGTCCTTCATGGCGCGTCCGTGGCCTTTCTTTGTATATAACATTTTGGTCTTAATTAGGTCTTCAGCGAAGTCTTCGCTTTTGTCATCATCATCGTCGTCGTCTATAAAATTTTCCAATTCTGCTTTAAGTACAGCTATATGTCGCTCATCACCATACATTCTCCTCATGAGACCCTGAAAATATTGTAAAGAAGGTTTTGTCAAAAATATAATCAAAGTAAATAAACAAGTTACAATAGTTCTGGTTAATACGTAAATATTACAAGAAAAATCAAATAACACGTACAATGTATATAAAAGTCACGAATCACGATCTTATTTTATAGTGACATAAAAATAAAAAGTGAAATCGTCTACAGGTATCTTACACCGATATTCTTACGCTATATTAAATTTAAAAGGAGTATTTTGCATCTTCACGCTTCATAGAGAGTTCTCCAATTTCCAACTGTATTCGAGACATTATGTGTTTACTAGCGGAGCTCAACGTCGCGCTTTTTATTGAATGACGAAGAAGACAAAGTAATTTATTGCATTGAGAGAGAGAGTGTTGAGCCTACTGTCGCGTTTACTACTATCGCACGGCTGAACCTCTGTCTGGTAAAATAAAAAATCCTTTTTTAAATTTTATTCGAGTAATGAATCTTCTGTTTGAACATGTTGAATATTGGTTTTCTTAAAACTTACTTTATAATTCTCAAGGTCGATATACATAAATGTTTGAAATCAAAATAAAAAATAAATCAGCTTCACGCTGTATCCCGCACACTGCAGGGTAGGCAGCGGGAACCTAGTGTTAAGACACCCCGTTCCCCACTTTCTGCCGAATTCTGGAGGCATTGCGTGTTGAGTGGCAGAACTCAACGCCGCGTTTGTCCTCGACACCAGAGCGAAGAAATGGAAATATAAATTTAAGTAAATATTTCATCTCCTCGAGTGGGGATCGAACCCACAACCAGTCGGTTTTATAGTATTACTTTGTGCCTCTGCGCCACGGCTGGCCTCATAAATGTTTGAATTGTTTGTTATTACCTGGTTCTCCCTGATAAACCTGCGTATCGCGTGCCAGGGGTAGCTGTTCCCCGGTGTCGTACAATAGCTCTGCTTGCTCAGATCGCAGGGCACATCGGGGATGGCCTTCGCCCGCTTGGTGCGGTAGGGGCGGGCGCATGCTGACGCGTAGTCGTAGCACCGCACTGTACTCCATGTCACCTACTTGACAAGGAATTATTATATAATTTTTGGGATTGGGATTAATAACCTTTGGAAACCCGATGTTTTGGGTACTTTGCAGTGGTCACGTGTCACTGAAGTGGGATCGGTCTTTCAGTTGACACAAGTGTTAATAAATACAAATTTAAACATAATTCTTGAAATCTTGATTTTTAATTATTTTTATAATTTTGTCCTGTTCGATACTAAGGATAAAAAATATTTCTTAGTAAATAGATTAAAAAAATTAAATTAGCTTCACGCTGTATCCCGCACACAGCAGGGTAGGCAGAGGGAACCTAGTGTTAAGACACTCCGTTCCCTACTTTCTGCCGAATTCTGGAGACATTGCGTGTTGAGTGGCAGAACTCAACGCCGCGCTTAACCTCGACACCAGAGCGAAGAAATGGAAATATAAATTTAAGTAAATATTTCATCTCCTCGAGTGGGGATCGAACCCACAACCAGTCGGTTTTGCAGTCACACCTCGTGCCGCTGCGCCACGACTGGCCTCGAATTAGTAAACTTCATTATACATATAAAAATTTCAACGTTCTTATAACATGAATAAATTGTAACAAGCACGTTTTTCTTTAGAAATACGACTTCCACAGGGTCTCAGATGTTCGTGCCTTTTTAGTTTTTGTTTAAAAAAATGGTTTTTACAGTTAATTTGTACAAGACCATGCATATTAAGGTTTCTCATAAATAAAGGTGACCAATTTTCCTTGTTGGCTTTCTGTGGGTGGTTCACACCCACCTATATGTTTTCTTTTGTACAAAAATTTAGTCGCACTTTTTCGAGATATTAGCATTCTATGACTAAGTAGCGCCAAATCCTTCTTGGAAATATATTTATTTATGAATATTTATTTTTTATATAAATAATCTTTATATCATAATTTAATTTTTATGTACCCACGTGAACAACGTCATTACTCGCAACACATTTTAGACAGAACGCAAAAAAGTACAAGTACATCAAATTACATGTAAAAAATACTTATATCCAATATTTTTGTCCTATATGGATATGTGATGAAAACAAGCTTCATCTTGTATTTTGCATAAACCATGGTAGAGGAGTCTAGAGTAAAGATCAGCGTTGACAGATTTTATCTCGGGGAAAGCGAGACTTACAAACATTTTAAGTAAATAAGCGGGATTCTCTCGTCAAAAGCAAAAAAAAGAAATTAAAACAGTACATTTATTTGATTTTTTTAATAAAGTTTTGAATGTTTGATATATAATAATGTTTTTTTTTATGGTAAAACATTTATCGTTTATACAAAAAGTTACGTTTTTGTATAAACGATAAATGACTTCGTTTACCCTGCACAAAATGGAATAGTCCACAAAAAAATACTAAATTATTATTTATTAAATTATTACATTAAATTATTTTTATCAAATCAGAATAAGTAATTTTTATATATAAATAAACAAAATCACCATCAGGTGTCAAGAAAAAAGAAAGTTATCCGAAAAACACGATAACACCACTCAAAAGTCGAAAGCCACCCACCCTATAATGCCCCGTTTTGAGCGAAACGTAGAATGGCCACGTTAATTATACTTATGCAAAACTTACGCACAATCAAACAAAGTGATCCTGAAACAGTTCCATATTTTCTTTTAAAGTACAGAATCCTAATTACAAAAAAATATATAAACAGAACGATATAACGAACTAAACGAACGAAGTGGGGAACGGAGTGTTTTAACACTAGGTCCCCCTGCCTACCCTGCTGTGTGTGGGATACAGCGTGAAGAACGATATACATGCGTCAATAATTATACCAAAACCGTGTCCTCGTGTATATTAATCGAGCACAAATAAAAACGTTTGACACAGTGACTGCCTTGATAAATAAACCGTAATGCAAAGTAATATGAATCGAGGTCGTTATACTTATAAGTTATACAGTTTACATACAGTACACAGTACACTGCACCTGCGGCTGTCGCTGTCTGTGCGAATGAAAGTAAACGCTCGCTCGATTGAAATTATTTATATACAATTAAAGGTTTAGGTTTCACTTTTCATACTTTCTATTTTAATCCTGTTTTGGATTATCCGACAACGTAAACGCGACACGTTGTGGGTTCGATTCTCAGGTGAAGAAATGAAATATTTAATATTTTCGTTTCCACGCTTTAGTAATGAGGCAAAGCGCGGCGTTTAGTTGCCCTCTCAACATAAAATACCTACAGAAATCGACGGGAAGTGGGGAATGGAAGTGTGTTAATAGCAACAAAGTGTCTTATCATTAGTTTCCATGTTTTCTCTGCCTACTCTGCTATGTGCTGCATACAGCACAAAGCCAAAAAAATATACTTATGTGAGTGAAGATGGAATATTTCGTCACTATAGTAGAAAGTATATCTTTCTAATAACAATTACTTCAATAATAACAGACAAGGTCTCGAAAATGGCTCGTATCTTAATTCTAGGTTCGTTCTTCAGACTCAGCAAGAGTTTGATCTGAAAGAGCGAACCTAGTATTAAGATATTTCTTCTCTTTCTCTATTACTGATTAAAAAAACAATATTTTCAAGATGCTTGAAGTCAAAAAGTTCTATTAGTGTTTTAGATGAGTAGGTGGTAACATTTTGATATTGTTGTCAGAAAGGAGGTCGAGTAAGGACATTTTTGGGTGCGTGATGTACATACATACATCCATACATGTGGCATGAGATACTCAATGGCGTGTGTCAATGTACGTGGGGACGCGTGATACCGTTATTAAATAAACAATTTTTTTATTTATTTTATTAAAAAATTGAAGGTATTCTTTCGTAAGACTTGGAAAAGAACAATAAATCACATGTCTAATGGCTATTTCCTCGTTAAGGGAATAAAATAGCGCGGCGTTGAGTTGCGCTATTCGAAAATTGGGTAGGAACTGGACAAAGAAGTGTTTTGGGATTAGCCCTTGCCGAAGCGTGAAACGTTACAATCTTGACTTTACGCCTTTTCTCACATGGTCTAAAGACCATGTGAGAAAAGGCGTAAAGCTGCTTTTTAAAAATAAAATAATTATATCTGTTTTACTACGTTTTTGTCAATAACTTAACATTTACATTATACACATTGATACCCATAAGCGACGACCTATCGAATTTCTTTATTGAGATAGCTCTCTCGATGACGCCACACCTGTTCAAACACCACCAATCACTTTCACTTGCATGCCTGTCCGTCTGTCCGCCTAATTATATGGTGGCTTCTGGTTCTTTTGTTGCTTACATAGCTTTGCGTATAATGATGAAATACGTATACATAAGTAGAAAAAAATATTTGAAAAAGAATGTGAGGTAAGGCGCAACGTCTCTGTAAACAGGCAACTGTAAATGTAGAAGGTAGATTGTGAGTTCGATTGCAAGTCCAAGAATAAATTATTTTTCTGCTTTGACTTAGTCCTTAAGACACAATGTCTTGAAAGCTGGGTAGCGAGGAAATGAAAATAATTTATACCTCCGAGCGGGAACCCACAAGCGTCGCTTTTACAGTCAGACTTAGAATTTAAAAAGAGCATAGTCCATAGTATACAAAAATAAATAAAAATTGTTGTATTTCCCAAATTATATGAATATTTGTTTAGTGACCTTAACTTCACGCTGTATTCCTAGCAAGGTAGTCAGAGTCAACGGAGCGCAAAATGCTACGGTTTCCCTCGTGAGGGTCCTCAATTCCTAGTGCTTTTTACGTGACCTTCCAGTATTTTTAATATTGTGCTTTAGAAGGTCAACTCTCCTCTTCTAATTCTCTTACCGCTCATTTTTCCATCGTATATTTTTTTTACCGTTCTGTCATCATTCATTCGTTCAGCGTGCCCAAACCAGCTGAGCACGTTTTTCTTATTCCCATCGTTACATCCTCGCTAGTACCTGCCATTCTGTGTATCTCTTCATTGAATTGGATTCGATCAGCTAAGCTGACTCCGCATATCCAACGAAGAGATCGCATCTCCACGGCATTCATGTTACTTTCATTCTTCTTCTGTAAAACCCACGTTTTCCTGCCGTATAACAGTATGGGTACCGACACTGCATTGTTTCGCCGTCTCATCAATGCAGCTAAGGCATCGTCAACCTTGTTACCGGCAGCAATACTCCTTTCCACATCCATCTTTTATCTTCCATCTCTACTGAACATACTTCCCAAATATTCCACTTCATTCACTTGTTCTAATATCTTACCATTTACACTGATCTTGCATTCCGTCCTTTCTTCATTTCTTTCAAATTCCTCATTTCTTTCTTAATTTATTTAGGGAACAATATAAATATTTAGCATAAACATATAAAAGGAAAAAAAATCTATATTTTTTTTGTTTTTCCACCAAAAGTAATTGATAGTTTATTTTTAAAAGGACCGGTATATCTCGTTCGCAAATTACAACTTATTTACTTTTTACAACGTCATGCTAATTACCTTAACTCAACCGTTATATGAAATTGTATCAAGTAATTATGTTTTAATATGGGCCCGTTTTGGTGGCTGAGAAAGATTCAAATGAAAAAGGTCGAAAATAATTTGTTATATTGTTAGCGTACTCGTGTAAAAGAGGGTAGATTTAGGTGGAAAATAACTATAAAAGCAGTGGACTTGTGTCAATCGGGGGCACTTGCTTGTAAGTGACGGCCCCTATTGGAAGGAAACTAGTGTGAAGTATTGTTAGTAGGTGATACATATCACTTATTGCTATTACATAGTATCTCTTTCAAAATAGTTTAGAATCATATAGACGACATGTGTTTTTATCGTGTTTTTTTTAAAAACGTTAACCATTTCCGATTTCTAACAATATGCTATAAATTATGCTATATTTTTTAGGTTCACACTGTATCCCGGAAATAGGGAGGTAAAAGGGAACCTAATGTTAGAACACTCCAATGTCTCGATAGCTAATGTTCCAAACATTACACTTAGCTATCGAGACATTGTATAACACGATGACCGACCGCAAAAGAGCACAGCGAAGAAATGAAAATAAATAATTCTCCCTGGTGGGAATCGAATTCACCATCGAATGGTGATCGAATGCACAATCAGTGCATTTGTTAATTTGCAGATGATGTTCCACTGTGCTACGATGTTATTTTAGTATTATATTTTTTTGCTAAACTCATTATCCCGCACATAGCAAAGTGAGCAAAGGGAACCTGGAAACTTAAGACACTCCGTTTGTGATTTTTTCCATCTTCTGTTCCCTCAGAATTCTGGAGCCATTGCGCGTTGAGTGGCGAAACTCAATGTTGCACGTTGCCTCGTTACCAAAGCGAGGAAAATAGAATACTGAATATTTCATTTCTTCTAATTGGAATCGAACCCAAAACCGTCACGTTTACAGTCGCACGCCTGTGCCCCTGTGCGACCTCATCATAATTATTATAATATAAATATTTCATCATATTAATCAAACTAATCTTCTATTAATATTTTTTTTATAATTTAGTCACTAAGCCACTGGCTAAAAGGTAGAAAGTTTAAAGCACTTTTCGATGTTGCAATTACAATGTTTTCACCGTTTATTGATAGTCAATAAGGCAGCCTGCACTGATTGAGAGAGTCCGGCTAGTAAAAGCTACCTTTTTTTATTATGAATGTGAAAGTATTACCACCGTGTATACAGTCAGACGGTGTGCCACTGCGCCACGACGATTCTAGGTTCGATTCGAAGTTGGAGGCATGAGGGCCTGATAATAAGTCAAGAAGCGTGAGATTGAGTCTATCGAGTTGCGTATTGCGTATCCGCAATGTCTTGAAATTTGTTTGGGTGGAATTGGGGGAACGGAGTGTTATTAGGTTCCTTTAGGTGCCTTCTGTCCCTGCTTTTTCAGTAAAACATATAAATAGAGGAAAAATAATTATTTACCAACATTAAATATTGCTTAAAAAAATTTAGCTCACGCTCAAATTTGCGCGTGTCTATGTTTAGACACGCGCAAGTTATATATGCTTATAATATTTTATTTAAATAATTTACTAATATCACAATTCACGCAAAAAATATGGTAAGCAGAGAAAACCTAGTGCTAAGCACTCCTTTCTCTATTTATATCACTTTTATATCGGTCATTTAGTGCAACAATGACGCATTTGTAGTTTTTGAATTATTGCAGGAGATATTTAACTTGTTTTTTTTCTAAAATCGTAAATTTTTTCACTAATATTTTGTCGTCAAAGTTAAATGTAGATTTTTTTTTATTTGTAAACCACTTGTATTAAATTTCGCAGGCTTAATATATACGGTAGTTATATATAGTCCCACTTTACCACAATTTCAAGTGCACAAAAATTTTAATATAGCGGGAATTGAACCCGCCCTGTTTAGGAACCGTCCAAGCGCTCTAGCGAAGTTAGAGGTAGTTTCAATATTTTCATTTCAATTCAATAGTTACGTTATTATACACATACATATCTATAATAACAAATATTTTTAAAAAGTATTTACAAAACTAATGCCGCAGTATTTTTTTATATTTTTTCGAGAGAGAATATATGCTATTTGTTAAATATTTTTTACATTTTTATAGTGTTACCACACTTAAAAGTAGAGAACGGAGTGTCTGTGGGTGACAGTATAGGTATAGATTATTAAAGGTAACCATGTTCCTTGAAATAATTAATTATTATCAATGCTAATATTATAGTATAGAGGCCAGTCGTGACAGTAAAATCGACTGGTTGTGGGTTCGATCCCCACTCGAGGAAAAATAATATGTATTTACATTTATATTTTCATTTTTTCGCTTTGGTGTCGAGGCAAAAGCCAGAACTCGGCGGAAAGTGAGGAATGGAGTATCTTAATACTAGGTTTCCTCTGCCTTCCCTACTGTGTGCGGGATACAGAGTGAAGCTGATTTTTATTTATTTTGCTAATATTATGAAGATTTCCAAACGAGTTAATTTGTTTTTTAAACATTTTTAAAGTGTTATTCCACACTTAGGAAAGAAAAATACTTATTTAGAAAACGTATAAAAATTTGAACGCAGCGGGACTCGAACCCGCGCCTCCTGGAAACCGACCAGGCGCTCTGACCACTAAGCCATGTGAGAACGCATGGCAGAAGTCCCGCTGCGTTCAAATTTTTATACGTTTTCTAAACGAGTTAATTTGGTTTGGTGGGAAAGTTCAATTATCAAGAAAGCTGTAGGCTACACATACGTTACGTTAATTATTAGACGTCAGAGTTACTTAGGACATTTACAATGTGTCATACACAACTCTCAGTTATTTGACCATGGAAGCGAAACCACAGACAGAAACTAGTCCTAAATATATAAATGTAGCATAGTTTTTTTTAACTTCACGCTGTATTCCGCACGTAGCAGAGTAGGCAGTTGGAACCTGGGAACCTAGTGCTAAGCACAAGCATTCCGTTTCCATTCAAACACTCCATTCCCCACTTTCCGCTGAATTTTGGATTGCGTGTTGAGTGACGGAATACAACGCTGCGTTTCGCCTCGTTTACAGAACGAGAAAACGAATTAAACACATCATTTCCTCGACTGCAAATCGAACCTAGAACCTATCGTGTTTACAATTTACAAAGTTGATTAGTTATAACAAGTAGTTTTAACTGTAGATAATTTACATTGAACGTGTATTTAAATGAGGTTACAGTAGAGACTAGTGACTAGACGCAGACGGTGAAATCACGTCGACCGTCTAGAATGAACTTTCGCCAATACAAAGTATCGTGGGTGATGTAAAATGGACAATGTTTCTTATGTCATTATTTTTTTTTATATTTATTTATGTTGTTTTTGAGTTTGAATTGTTTTTTTTGTTTGGTTGAGTTAAGTATTCAGAATTTTTAAAGTGGGGGATCTTTGTCTTTTTACCAGATTGTAAGAGGGGAACGGAGTCTATTAACTCTAGATAAGCTAGCCTGCTCCGCGGGAAAAAGCGTGAAGCTATTTCCCGCGTTTTGTTCTTATTTAAAAGTAGTTTAAAAATATATAATATTTACACAAAAAATAAATAAAGCAAGTAAATTATGTAGAGACATTATAAGAACGTGGGATTCGAACTTGCGGTCTCTTGATAAACGTCCAAGTTATTTATTTTAATAGAATTTTAAAGTTTATTTATATATTTTATAAAATTATTACAATAGATATGAAATTAGTATTTCAGGTATTGTGTAGTTTTAAATTCATAGCATTAATAAATGAAAATTATAAAAAATCATCAATCAACAAAGTTTTAGTTTTAAACGCAGGGTAGGCATAGAGATATTGCACGGGTACGCAGAAGGAACTTATTAACCTAGTGTAATACAACCAATATCATGTACAAGATTATGTGAACTAAAATTCAGTAGTATTAGATTTAGAATTTCAGAGCGAGGAAAATGAAAAACTAAATAATACATTTCCCCGATTGAGAATCGAACTCACAACGACTTATCAAATAGAAAATGTTAGTTAATAAACATTAATAACAATTTTTGGTGATTATAAATGAACTACTAATTTCCTTAAAAAAATATACCTCCATAGGAAAATCGAAAACAACGCAGACAAAGCCTAGCGGTTAGCTAGTAGATAAATAAAAAAAAAGGTAGAGTCGCAGAAACAAGCTTGACAAGTAAACTTGCCGTTGTGAACTGAATCGCTGCAAGTGATAAAACAAGATGCGATATGATTACAAGTGGATTTTGGTGTCAATTAACTAGATGGATGCTGCTTCTTAGATCTAGACATGAACGATTTACTTTTAGTTATTTTTTTTAGCTTCAGGCTGTATGCTAAGCATTGCAGGGTAGGCAGAGGTAACCTGGGAACCTAGAGTTGCGACAATCCTTTCCCATTATGTCACTTCCGTTCCTCTCTTTATGCGGAGTTCTGGAAGTTTTGTGTGTTGAGTGACGGAACTCAACGCTTTGCCAGAGCAAAGAAACCAAAGACTAAGGAACCAAATGAAAATTAAAAAATATTTAATTTCCTCAAATGGGAATAGAACCAACAACCTGTCGCGCTTACAGTCGCACCCTTGTGCCCTTGCGCCACGACTCAACTTACATCAAGATAGTCCAACAACAGTAATATAATTCATAAGACACCGTACAAAACACTAAATGGAGTGGTTTAAGACAGGTCATTCCAGAGGCAGAGACATAATTGTAAGGACGACAGGTTGTGGGTTGGATTCCCATTCGAAAAAATTAAATATTAAATTTTTTCCTCGCTCTGGTAACGAGGCAAAACGCAGCGTTGAGTTTCGCCTCTCTACACATAATGCCTATCACTGAATAAGAGTGGAGTGTGTTAACATTAGGTTTTCAGCGTTACCTGCGGGATACAGCGTGAAACAAAAAAAATAAAAAGTGTAAATGCGAGTAAATCTCATCAATCCACCTTACTTAGAGACGGAAAGCGGGACAGTAGCTGCGGCAGTACGTGGGAACCGGGCCAACTGCCTCGCACCCATTTTTTTTTTCACTGATCGCACACCGATGCTTTACTATACGTATAAATGATTGGATTATAAGTCTGTTTGTTACGTTTTATTGTTTTTTTTTTGTATGCTTTGAATATTTATTTACCTTTTTTTTTAAATAAAATAAATAATGAGAGCCGTCTTGCAGTAAGACAGTATTTGTGTTTGAATCCTATTTGGAGGGGTGAATTAATTTGATTTGCTCGCTCTGATAACAAGACAAAGCGTGGCGTTAAGTTCCGCCACTGAAAAAGGCATTGTCGCGAAATTTGGAGGTGGAAAGTCAGTGGTGCGTGCAAAAATATAATATGACACTAGGTTTTAAGATACATATTTCTTAGTTATTTTTCCTTATAATATCCTTATATAAAGTTAGCTAAAGGTGTAATATTTTAAGAGATAACTAAAAAAAATTTACTATATATATAAATATATATGTATTACATATAAAAATGGAATTTCAAATAAAAGTGCAAAATATACATAAGCTGTTTCATAAAAGTATTCATTCATTCAGTAAATAGTTGTTTGTTTTTAACATTTTTAAAGTCTTATTCTACACTTAGGAAAGAAAAATACTTATTTAGAAAACGTATAAACCTGGTCAGTTTCCAAGAGGCGCGGGTTCGAGTCCCGCTACGTTCAAAAAATTTTTATACGTTTTCTAAATAAGTATTTTTAGTTAGGTTTGTTTATAACGTTTATTCTTATATATTTTTTGTACGTATTCTGCATATATTTATCATGTTATATAATATATATTTATCATATTATAAATATTTAGTTTCTTCTAGTTATGTCATATGGTTTTATTCCAATTTTTGGAAAACGTATAAAAAAATTAACGTAGAGTGACTGGAACTGGCGTCTCTTGTGTGGTTTTTAATATTTTTTTATATCTGAATTTTGAAATAGCACTTTAAAAATATGTATTAAAAACTTATATTGTCACTAAAAATATCGAAAATTTTAAGTAAATTTCTTTTTAATTTTAATAGTAAAATCGTATTAAATCGGGCATTTTATTTTCTATGTCAAGTTATTATGTAATTAAAGAGGTTCGTTAGCCTTCACATTCTTTGTCGATATTTAAACAATATACAATTACTTATCTGTGTAACGAGGTATGAGGGAAAGCATTGTTTAACGCCGGCCTCCTTACTTCGCCGTCAAATATCTTACTTATTATAATTTATATACACTTTATACTTGTATAGAAGTATACTTTTTCCAGATACTTTAAAATATTGAAATTTCTTTAATATCTACAAAGTAGTTATATGAATATAGATTTAATTTATTTCAGACTCTACCAATTTATAGAGTTATTTTTATTTAAATATTTTTAGTTTTCATTTACTATGAACATATTATTATAGAGTAATAATGTAAATATGATTAAATATCCAAAAATGTTATTATAAATCAACCTATTAAAAAAAACAAAACAAAACATAGAACCCATCTATTAGCTATTATGATCCCTTTATCACAACGTCTTTTGTCGGCATATGTATGAAAATTAACACTTTTTAACGCAATTCACACTCACCACAAACAGAAAGGCGATATCGAGACGCATTTCTCTAACGTAAACGAACTTTCACTTGAACACCACACAGGTACATCGTGACCGCACGCCACCGCGGCCGAGCATCGACTGGCAAATGATCTAAAGAAATGTACTTGGACTGGACTTGGTTTGCTAAGTACAATTTAGTGCTAGTGCGCGTGCTAACTGACCTGCGCAGGCGCAAGAGTTTGGTATTGATTTGATTAGTATTGTAATTAAAATTCAAGACGTATAGTAGATAGTTTTTATTGAATTGTTGTTTAATTAGATTTTTTTTACAAAATAAAAACTATCTTGTTGTAAACATTTTTAAGTAATACTGTCTAATTTAATTACTTTTCAATACGACATGTAATTTTCATTTAAAATTCTAACTGAAACTTTTTTATATTATAGTAAACACTTCTGAGTAATACTACTTATTTTAATTCCTTTTCAATACGGCATGCGAGTTTGTTTATCGACATTATATTTGTTATTTCTGGACTGAAGTAATATTATATAAGTTGACTTTATGTAAATTGAGTTCAGTAATATTAACACTAGCATGCATCGACATGTACTACATTTTTTTCAAGATTTTCACATATTAGCAAGAAAGTTATAGGCAATATGTTTGTTTACTATCATTAAACAAATATCTAATTATAATTCAAAACAAAAATCTAAACTTCAATGGATTTAGCTTTCGATCTCTTACGCAATCCACGTTCTTAATTATACCTCATTATTTTATATAGAGTCTGCAAAATACATCCGTTCATTATAATATTAAAGGTTGTACACGCATTTGCTTGAAACGTAAAGATATTAAAATAAATAGAAAAAAAAATAGATAACAGCTATTTTAAATATTCAGTTCTTAATTTAAGGCGTTTCGAGCGTGCCAGTTCGCCGAAAGCACTAATCACTTCGCCGATGTCATGTTGTATGGAGAACACACGGAGGAGATTATACGGTGAAAAAGAGAGTATATCACACAATAGGAGAATGCATGTAAAAAAGGCATTTTAAATATTATGACTACTATTATAAAGATATTTTAAAATACATTTCAGATTGTTTATTAGTGGCTATAACCTGTAAATAAATTTTATTTTAATTTTTTTATATTTGCTTTAAAAATTCTAATTAAATATTCAGAATTTTAATATGCTTTGTAGTATATAAGAAAGTTATTATGATTTATAAGCTATTTTACTCTGAAACGCTTTCTACACTTGGAATATATGACAACCATTAAAGTTTTTTAAACCATTTTTGGTACTGTCAAATAGCGTATTGGGGCTATTTTAGCGTCAACCTGATAAGAAATATTTTATGTTTATGTATTGTACTTATTTATTGTACTATTATAGATGATAGCAGTATTTTAAATGGATCCTTTTTAAAGATGCATTCTCCTAATGTGTAACGTTATCTCGTTTTTCACCGTACAAACTCCTTCGTGTATTCTCCATACAAAGTGATATTGGCCAAATGGTTTTGTGCTCAACTGGCACGTTTGAAACACCATAATTAAAAACTGAACTGAACTGGCGTAAATCTTGGCACAGGGAAAATATTTACGTCTATCATGAAATGATACTCGTATACCAGAACTGTCATATTATAGGAAACTAATCGTGACTTGGAACTTTGCTTGCAAGGTGTTAAAAGGAAATCAATCCCATTTTTCTCTTTTCCGTTCCCGTAAAGGATGACTAAAATATAAACATACAGACATGAAAAGACAAGACAAATTTTAATTGAACTTCCAAAGTAACAGATTCGTCATAATTGTCCTGAATTATAAATAATTAAAGCTAAGGCCAATCTTATGGGTAATTTTGGAAGACTAGTGGTTTGATTGGTCTGTCACAACATTTAGATCACAAATAAGCCTAAAGAAATATAAAAATGAAGGGCTAATAATAATTTCTTTTTTCTATTAAATTCACTTTTCATTGCTTTAGTTCCCATAAAGGTATAAGAAACCTACGAATACTGAAAATATATTTTAGATATTACAAATAATAAGAGAGGTAGAGGAGACTTCGGTTAACCTTCGAAAGCACAGTATCAAAGGTACTGGAGGAAGAACACGTAAGGGTGCCCTCCGAGAGCCTCGTGCACCTCCTTATACATGTATAGGGAGGTGCACGAGGCTAAAGAGGTATGTAGAGACCGAAGCGTTTAGCGCTCCGTTCTCTCTCTGGCTACTCGCTAGGGTTAAAGTTACAAATAATAGCTTTCTAAGTAACATCGTACGTTTACCGTTCTCGCCCTTAGAATGTATCTCACATAAATGCAAATTATGACATTAATACTCATCAAGTGTTGAATTTTATGTGCGTTTTTATTAGTTTTATTGTAATTATTTGTGCCTGTGTGACTTAGTATACTTTGTTTTTTAGCTTCACGATCTATCAGCTGTATTTAGTGTTAAGACACTCCGTTCCCATTACGACACTCTCAACTTTCTGCCGAATTCTGAGGCATTGCATTTTTTTTTTATTAAATTAAACAACATCCACGGGCGCAGTATGCCCGTGCCTTTTTTTATGAGTAATATATTTAAAGTTTTTTGGCGAAATTCAACAAATCGGGACTTACAGTTTTACTAAATCTAAGATCTTAATGACTAAGATGAGTGTCCTCACTGACTGTTTTTCTTTTATATATGTGTAACTTTCTTGGATATGATAGTCTAGATCAGATGACTTTAGGTAATTTCAAGCATTACAGGTAATTATTATTTTTTTATTTTCTTGAATATTAGAATAGCCTAGCCTAGATGTCAACACCATCCGCTATCCACTATCCAATTGAGTGTCGATATGTCAAATGTGTTTTTTGTTTAAAAGAAATGAAAATATTCATAAATTATAATTCAATCTCCCAAGTATGAAACGAACTTACACATATTATTTATAGGGGTACCTATGCCAAGATATATATTTTTTTATCATTAATTAAAAATTATTTATTTAAACTGTATCGTTATTAATTTAGTCAGAAAAATTAGGTCTTCACTGAGAGTGTGCGATTGAGTAGGTCAGTCGAGTAATCATTTGCCATATATCTGTCTCTTTCTAACGTTCTGTAGTAAGGTGCGTGGGAGCGAGACGGCTCACCCACACCGTTATCCCGCGGCGATATCTTGAATGAAAATGGCGTTTTCTCTCGCGCCAAAACAATGCCGTTGCAAATCAACTTACTTACCAATTTTAAAATCNAGTTAATTATTGTTTGACAAATAATAACTCCTAAAGTAGTATAAAAATACTGTCCAATTTTTAATACATAGCATGTTGAGTGGAGGAACTTATAAATATTTTCTGAAGTAAATACTTGGCAGGTGGGTCCCATACGTTAAGATAGTATTTGACATTGCGGTTGAAGTGTTTTCTAGCTTCACGCTGTATCATGAACAGCAGGGAATTCAAAGGGAACCTGGGAACCTAGTGTTAAGACACTCCATTCCAATAAAGGTACTTCTGTTTCACCCTGTATTCCGCATATAGCAAGGTAGACAGAGGGCACCTAGAGAACGAACACTCATTTTCTCACTCTTCTTCGAATTTTTGGCAGATTTGATTGACGGAACTCAACGCCGCGCTTGTGCCTTACCAGAGCGGCACCAGAGCAAAGAAATGAAAATATTCATAAATTATAGTTCAATCTCCCAAGTATGAATCGAACTTATATATACCCCTATGCCAAGATATATATTTTTTATCATTAATTAAAAATTATTTATTTAAACTGTATCGTTATTAATTTAGTCAGAAAAATTAGGTCTTCACTGAGAGTGTGCGATTGAGTAGGTCAGTCGAGTAATCATTTGCCATATATCTGTCTCTTTCTAACGCCCTGTAGTAAGGTGCGTGGGAGCGAGACGGCTCACCCACACCGTTATCCCGCGGCGATATCTTGAATGAAAATGGCGTTTTCTCTCGCGCCAAAACAATGCCGTTGCAAATCAACTTACTTACCAATTTTAAAATCGAAAGGCTTCTAATTATATTATTTCTAATTATTAATTTAAATATTTTATTTCTTTTATTTTGTGTGTTAATGATTGTTATATATAAAGCTGTTTACGTTTTTAGGAAGAATATGTTTAGGGCTTTAAATTATGTTTTTTGCACAACAAAAATAAATTAAATCTATTGTTATATCGGCAATTTCGCTACATTCCGCCGCGGTATTGAGTTCCACACTCAATACCGCGCTTTTTCTCCCAGAGAAATGATAAGTATACTCATAAGAATTGAATGCGCTACCGTCGGGCTTAATGTGAGATGCTGATTTGGTGCGCCACGAAGATCGAAGGACGAAGAAATTAAAATATAAATGTACACAAATATTCCATTTCTTCGAGTGGGGATCGAATCCTTAATCAGTCGATTTTTGCAGTCACACTTTGCGCCACCCCTGCGCCACGATTGGCCTCAAAAATTTAATTAGGTGGTTTTTGTTAAAAATTTAATTTTAAATATTTAACAAAAAGGCCGGTCGTGGCGCAGCGGCACGAGGTGTGACTGCAAAACCGACTGGTTGTGGGTTCGATCCCCACTCGAGGAGATGAAATATTTACTTAAATTTATATTTCCATTTCTTCGCTCTGGTGTCGAGGTTAAGCGCGGCGTTGAGTTCTGCCACTCAACACGCAATGCCTCCAGAATTCGGCAGAAAGTGGGGAACGGAGTGTCTTAACACTAGGTTCCCTCTGCCTACCCTGCTGTGTGCGGGATACAGCGTGAAGCTAATTAAACCAAATTTAACCGGATCCCATAATCAAAATCATACCACTCTTATCAATTAAAGAGTTCTTTCTAATAAAAAGAGAGGAGTAAACAGCTAGACCACACGGCATCACACCACCTTACAAATAAAGACTCATCAAAATCGGTTCACGCAGTCAAAAGTTCTGAGATAACAAACAAAAAAAAAATACAGTCGAATTGATAACCTCCAGCTTTTAAAGAAGTCGGTTAAAATTTATATATTATATATAATACAATTTTTCCATTTTTTAATTTTATTATTGGTCTACATTTACTTACTTAAAAAAATCTTACCTTACAACAACAACTAATAGAACGAGATCCCGCTGCAAAAATCTGTTGTCAAAATAGGAAGGTTTTTTAATTAAATTTATTTTTTATGATTGAAGAGTATTAAGATTAAGTTAAATTTAAGGTTAATATTGTCTCCATTGCTCACAGTTATCCGAAATGGAAAAAAAAATATTCAAATGATAACAACATCAGCTTGAGGCACTTTTGTTTACAGGCAACCATATGTTATAGTGTAGAGAAAATAATAAACTTTAATTTTATATATAATTCACTTAAGAAACACTTAAGTGTAAACAAATAAAAATTACGCCAGTCGTGTCGCAGCGGCACAAAGTGTGACTGTAAAACGGCCTGGTTGTGGGTTCGATCCCCACTCGAGGGGATGAAATATTTACTTAAATTTATATTTCCATTTCTTCGCTCTGGTATCGAGGCAAAGCGCGGCGTTGAGTTCCGACACTGCACATGCAATGCTTTCAAAATTCGGTGGAAAACGCGGAACAGATTATCTTAACGCTAATCTGACTACCCTGCTGTGTGCGGGATACATTGTGAAATGGTTTGATTTAAATTAAAGTTTGCGACAAAATTATAGGAGGCAACCTTTGTGTAATTTCATTAAAATAAACAGATACCTGCAGATCTCCTCAGCCTGATCTTAGGCCATTAGGTACTTTATAGCGGAAATCGATATGTCATTTCTTATGACCACACTATTAGGTTATTAGTTTATAAGCTGTAAAACCTATAAATTATTTCAAGAAAACACTAAGTGGCTCCCGGAAGCTGCCCGGATGGGATGTAAAAAGTTGTTTACCCACATTTGACGGGTTTAATGTTACATTGTTTTTAGAAAAGAAGATATGTGGAGCTAGGTTCAGTAAAAAAAGCAGCTTCACACTGTATCACCCATATATATACGTAGACACAGGGAACCTAGTGTTAAGGCTTAAAAGACACACCATTCCCCACTTTCCACTTAATTTTCAAGACTTTGCAAATTTAATGGCGGAACTCCAAGCTTTATCTACCAGAGTGGTAAAATGGATATAATTAAAATTTAAATATAATCATTCTTCCGAGTTTAGATAATTTTAACCTAATTTTGTTTATTAATTTAAATATCCTAAAGAATACATTATTTAAAAACATATTTATAAATCTAAATAGTACTGTAAATACTTAATAAAAAAATCATAGGACCGTCCGATAGGGAAGCTGTCGTGGTTCAGCGACACAGCGGTTGGCTGTATGCTTGAAGGTTAAAAGTTCGGTTTCCACACGAGGAAATATATTATTCTCATTTCTTCGCTCCGGTAACAAGACAAAGCGCGGCGTAGAGTCGAAAATTGGATCGTGCGTGGTAACGGCTGCCTCTACCTACTGTATATGTGAGAATCTTAAAAAATATAATATAATAGCAAGTCCTATGCGAGTAATCCATTTAAAATAATCACGTGTAAAAATGTAAATGTATAAAATCGTCATAAAGGAGACTGAAACTTTTGGGCCTAAACGTAAAGAATTGAGATGTGATCTAAAAAATTACTATTTTTTTTTTATTTTTAGAATAGCAAATAACAAATTAATTGACAATTTGGAAGTGGAGAAAAATGAAAAAAATAAGATTTAGATCCTTAATCGATTAAAATCAATCATATTTTAAAACAGAGATGTGACAGCTGATTGACAATGACACCTTGTCTAATGATTTTTTGCATTTTTGCTTCTGTTTGTCATCGCAAAATCAGGCCAAAAAAATTAAACATTTGCTTCTGTCATTACCATCGTGTCGATGCGTTTTGAGTGTTTTCCCGTTTGTTTGATATTTTTAACAACTACCGCTTTGTTTTTCTCGGATTTTGACTCTGCCTACTTTGTAAGACCCTCGGTTCCCCACTGGACTCTGAAATCTTTTGAATCTTACGACCGGCATGCTATGGATATGAATCGCTGTGTGAATTGTGGGATAGCCAATGGACACTCCAATACCCTAGTCCGACGACCTTTAGACGATGGAAACCACCACAACCTGGTTACTTAGAGGTGTGATATAATCCCGACAGGCATATATATTTCTGTTACATTTTAGTTGACAGCTTTCGTAGAGGAAGAGAAGCTATTGCTATGAAATACTGCAATTGTATTGTAGGAAGACGAATGGTAGGCTGCTGTGCTCATGTTATGAGTATTATATGGTAACTTGGTTGGGCTAGGTACCAAAATAAATTAGTTCCACCTGCGCACTTCTTAGATGACATTTTAATAATAATAGAAGAAGAATAAAATATTCATTAAGATGTGTTTTATTTATAAATAATAAACATTAATGCTTAAACAACTCAGTAATCACATATTTTATAGAAGTTGATATTCAAGAAATTGTGCTGCGAACTTAACCTCACTTTTATCAAATCTCTAATAACTCAGCTCTCAGATTGCCAAAATTTATATAGATTTCAGGGAGGGAATGATGTACCTAAATCTATTAAATCATATCATTTTCATATCTTTACATTCTGGGCCCAAAAATGTATGGAATATTTTCAGTCTCCTTTAAGTATGTTCTATGAACATTAACTCCATAAACATCAGTACAAAGCGTAGCTTGCCACGATTGAATAATGTTTGTTTATGTTTTATTATCGAAAATATTGAAACTTGTAGAAATCCAAGATAAAACAAGTTAAAAAAGTCGTATCCTTATTAAGAATTGAAGATTACCTAAGAGTGGAATAAGTCTTCAAAAAAAATTGTTAAGAAATAAGTATACATATGTTTTTAATTACGTCAAGAAGATTGTACCCGTATATATTCGTCAATTTCATCTAATTTTGATTAAGTTCTTTTTTAGTTTCATTCTTTTTTATCCTGACGGGTTATCTAGAGAAAATGGAGAGATGAACGTAACAGAGAGTATGTAACAGAGAGTACTCTTTCGACCACTTTCATCAAATCGGCATGCCCTCCAGAGAACCTTTGTGCTCTCAACGTTACCAGACCTTCCTCTTACCACCAATACCATCGATATTGCGATCTTGAAGGTCAATCGAGATCTCCTCTCTTATCACTCATTCTTGCTGCATTGGTTGCTATTTTTTCGTCATTCGACACGTGTTCAAACCACGAGAGACACATTTTTATTCATTCTCACTGTGACACCCTCAGGTACCAGTTTTTATTATTATAATTTAGTAATAAAACTTATGAAGACTGCACAAATTTATCTTTTGTATTATTTATAATATTGTAAATAATATTTAAATATTCAAAGGGAACTTCATGGGAAAAAATTATGGCGCTTAAGACTGTTTCTCATAAAATTGAACTGAGTACATTCATAATATGATCTACTAAAGAGAACATTATCTTAGAGTAGTCACAGGCTTGGTATACAACAGCCTGTAAAATAAGTTTTTGTAAAGTCAATTATTTTTTTTGAGGTCTTGGTGCAGAGTCAAAGCCTCTGAAAACGTTACAAATATGGGTTCGATTTTCACTCGGCTAGTTCCCTCTATCTACTTTTCTGTATGCGTGTATACAGCGTGAAGCTAAAAAAAATATATTATAATTATATATACAGCAACATACGGGACCCAAACACATTACATAATATACTTTTTAATTTTCTTTTGCTTTCACAAAATTTTCTTTATACTTCGTAGTTCATACGAATTTCTTAGTGGTAAAATTCTGTATAAGGAAATAAAAAAAAAATCATTCTGGTAGAGGCCGTCAATAATTATATAGATGACGCAGGCGTCGTGGCGCTGGGGTGTTTGACTGTAAACGGAACGGTTGTGGGTTCATTTTAATGGGGGCAATGAATTATTTGAGTTTCCTCGCTCTGGTAAAGAATCAAACCGCGTTAGAAAAGTTCCACCAAACAATACGTAATGAATCGAAATAGACGTCGTGCGTGGGCCACTGAATTTCTCAACGCTAGGTTCCCCAAACCTTCCCTATATAAGTTCCCCAAATCTTCCCTATATAAGTTCCCTAAAAAGTAAACTTAATTAAACTTATGACCTGTGAGTATATGCCTTAAATTAAATTAAAGATTCATTTCACGTCGTCAACTCATACCTATATCCCACGTTAGTTACTTGAATTTATTAGGGCCATTTCATATGCGACCCACCATACAGTGTTTCCGCGAAAAACAATTTTGTTTTTCCAGAAAGTTGTAATTAAAATCAAATGAAATATACTGTTTTTTTTTACTTTTAGCATATGGTGTTCTGAACGTGCCAGTCGAGCACAAATCACTTTGCCAATGTCACGTTTTATGGGGAACACACAACATAAAAATTTACACTAAAAGTTAACACAAACATTGAACTTTAATTGTAACTTTATAAAAAAAACATCAAATTAGGGGCGGATTGACTTAGAATAAGAGAAAAGGTACATAAATTATTAAATTTCTTTACTTACGAAAAAAACAAACACTAAAGTGTTGAGAAGATATTTATTATTGAGGCCGCGCCGCACAGTGCTGCAAAATATACATTGCGTGGAAAATTTATCTTTTATGGAGTGCCCATCATCAGGCTTTATTCTTTACTTTTTATTATATAATTAAAAAAAAAAACCTATACAAATCGAAGTGTTTTTTTTATTTTTGCAAATATGTCTTGGTTGTGAATTTAAAAATTATTAAAAGTGATTAATTTTCTATTTTCATCGATATTTCATTACTAATATTTGTATATTATCATAGAACCCTTCATTGTTGAAGGGTTCTATGATTTGGAAAAGTGGCTGGAGGAATAGATGCTAAATTACATAAAGACTATAATAAAAAAATCCGATGATGGGCACTCCTTAAAAGGCAAATTTTTCACGAGACGTATATTTTACAGCTCTGTTTGCCATCACGTCGTTGCCACGTAGAAAATATCTAAGTCTATGGTTATGGGCTCGTTTCCATGTTGGGGAAATATAATATTTCTTATAAGTCTTGGCTTGATGTATATGCTACAGATAGTCTTTCTTGATAAATGAGTTATCCAATGCTAAAACATTTTTTCAAGTCGCACTAGTGGCTTCTCAGATAAAGTGAAAAAGTTTTTTTTTGTGGAAAAAGACAAGCCAAACGACCGCACGGGTCACCTGATGGTAAGCGATCACCGCTGCCCACGACCCCGTAACACCAGAGGAGCTAGAGGTGCGTTGCTGGTCTTTAAATTGGAGATAGACGCGTTGTTTGAAGGTACCCAGTTCGTATCGACCTGGAAATACTGCTGCAGGCAGGTATTCCACGGTTTCGTGACGCGTGGAAAAAAGTTCCTACGAAACCGCACAGTAGTAGAGTGCCACGTATCCACATAGTGTGGATGGTGCTTGAGTTTAGATAAACACGCTAGTTTAACCAAACAAATTTTCACATTATTAAGACCTTGAATAAGTTCGCGCTGTTTTTTGAAAGATGGCGTTGCGGCACTCTGTGCATGGAATTTCGTACGGTAACGAATCACCAAAGTAGTACTATATGTAAAATAAATTAAAATTAGCTTCACGCTGTATCCCGCACACAGCAGGTTAGGCAGAGGGAACCTAGTGTTAAGACATTCCGTTCCCCACTTTCTGCCGAATTCTGGAGGCATTGCGTGTTGAGTGGCAGAACTTAACGCCGCGCTTAACCTCGACACCAGAGCGAAGAAATGGAAATATAAATTTAAGTAAATATTTCATCTCTTCGAGTGGGGATAGAACCCACAACCAGTCGGTTTTGCAGTCACACCTCGTGCCGCTGCGCAACGACCGGCCTCCTATGTAACCTCAAATTATAATAGAATAGTGTTTACTACAGTGTCAACTACATATTTATTATCCCTTTGTGAAAATGTGTACTTTTGTGCCAAATAAAGTGTTTTTGCGGGGAATTTTATTGCACTGCTTTATTCAGAAAAAATCTGCAGCAGAAGCACACAGAATTCTCGTTGAGACAATGCTTTGTCGAATACAACGTGCAGAGACTGGTTTAGGCGCTTCAAAAGTAATGATTTTGACCTTGAAGACAATAACTCACTATATCAGCGCAGGAAAAAAGAAACAATATGAGTATAATTATTTCTCCGAGTGAGAGTCGAACTGATAACCATCACGTATATTTATTTCCAGCGGAGCAGCGAGACAGACCAGAACGCCAAACGCTACGATCTCCGTATATTTCTTTCGAATCGTCCACTGTCCACGTCTTAATACATGCCTTCAGGCCTCATGCTTTTTACGTGCTCTCGAAGGTCTACTTGTGTCTCTTTTCTCTTACCATTCACTCTTGCTTTTAAAAAAATGCCTTTACATTCATTTCGAGTCTTCTCTATCCTACGAGTACTAACCATACTTCCCACATATTTATATCACTTCATTCACTAGCTCTAATATCTTTCACTTGATTTTTATGGCTTCACGCTGTATCCGCACATAGCAGGGTACAGGGAAGCTCAAAATCTAATGTTAAGTTAAACTAATAAATATTCCTTTACTCCGAGTGAGAATAGAACCCCCAACCTCCACACGGACACTTGCGACGGCATACTTAAATGCAAATATAATAATAAATTAAACACACACACACAGGTTAGGTACACGTGAAGTAACAATTTGAAAGTGACGATATCCTTGAGAAAGGCAAATATGTATTGAGCGGTGCATTAGCGGTGCGCTGCAGCTTTCTACATCTCGCAAGTGGGCCGCGACGTGATGGTGATACGCGAGCCAATATGATTGACCTCTCGGTTGAGTGGTTGGTCGCGTTGGCTGTTTAGTGGTAGGTCGTGGGTTCGGATTCGTTTGTTTTATGTGTGAATTTGTGGGTTCGACCATTCCATTTGTGTGTACGAGTTTATGAATGACTAGAGAGTGGCTTGGCCTGCCTCTTTTTTTTAAATATCATTAAATTTATTTTAGAAAAATTGGTTGTTTATTTTACTATGGTTATCTTTACTGTTGATATACACGAAATAAATCTTTAATTGAGTGATTTTAATCTTTATTTGATTTTCCTCGCAAACAATGTCATATTTATAATAATAATAAAAAAAATGCGTAATTATTTCTCATATCTTTGCCCGCAGAAATTTCTATCCCGCGGGAATTTCGGGATACAAAGTAGAATATGTAGTGTGGAGCACCACATAAACTTCTCCATCAGTCAGTGAAAGTCTCTAAAAAATGCAAATAGACAGATAAAATTATAAAATAGTGAAAAAACATAGGTTTTTTGAAACAATATGGTTATTTTGAAATCACAGACACCTTGCAATGTTCAATTATTTACCAAAATATGCTTTATTTCGACTTATTTATTAGAGACAGATGTAATATTTGTTAAACCTAAGAAAAATATATACTCCTGACTGGGGATCGAACCCATAACCGTCGCGTTTACAATCAAAGCTTATGCTACTGCGCGAAATAGTGCGTGTAAACGCGACGGTTATGATTTCGATTCCCACAAGAGGGAAAGGTTCCCTGCTCTGGTAACAAAACAAAGCGCGGCTTCAGGTTCCGTGATGGTAAAATAAAAGTAATTCAGTGGTCCGTGATAAAATTCAATGCTAAAAGCCTAAGAACAGGCCAGTCGTGGCGCAGTGGCACGAAGTGTGACTGTAAAACCGACTGGTTGTGGGTTCGATCCCAACTCGAGGAGATAAAATATTTACTTAAAATTTATATTTACATTTCTTCGCTCTGGTTTCGGGGCTAAGCGCGGAGTTGAGTTCTGCCACTCAACACGCAATGCCTTCAGAATTTGACAGAAAGTGGGGAACCGAGTGTCTTAACACTAGGTTCCCTCTGCCTAACCTGCTGTGTGAGGGAGACAGCGTGAAGCTGATTTAATTTAACATAAAAAACTAAATTTTCGCGATTTAAAAACAAACCCACTACCACCTTGACTCGTGAACTAAGGGAAGTACACCTTACACTACATTAAAAATTAATGCATCAATAATATATTTAGTAAAAGACAAAACGATTTAATAAGAAACAATTAAAAAATGCCGTACAAAGAACCAATTACCCTCTTCTTACATGACTACTTCCTTTTCTGTTCGAGTAAAGAAGATGTCAAGTTAATTATTTATTTAGGTTCTTGTGAAAAAAAAGAATAATAATACTTCAAGTTGAAGAATTTGTGTTAATTATTTATACCAAGTATTTATGTATCTCTCTGTCTTGTTTTTTTGTTGATGATGGCCGTCGTGATTGTAAACGTGATGATTGCGGGTTCGGTTGCCACGTTATTAGAGCGAGGAAATTAAAATATTAAATATTTTGGTGTAATAAGTGGAAATCGAACTCGCAAATGTCACCTTTGTAATCGCTGCAACTGTGCCACGACGGCCTTTAAATTTTCGAGATTTTTTAAGTATATTGTTTTGTGTAGCGGGACACCGCGCTTCGTAGTAGAACTGTAATATGAAAATAATTTAAATATAATTTAAATTCTTTCGATTGGGGATCGTATCCACAACCGTCGCATTTTTACTGCGCCACGACGGCTTCTCATCTCATATGACTTAATGAGTAAAAATTAAAAAAATATATTTATTTTCTTATCAATTTGGTAATTGTATCATCACGTATGTAGGTATGTATGTACATTCATATACATAATATACATGTATATACAAATAAACACATTGTATGGATATAAAACTATAATAATTAAAAACAATTTATCCGCTATTTACGATTCATCCAAAAAGAAAGCACTATGAAAAGTACTTTAAAAGTTTGACAAGTGCGATGCTACCGGATAACTTTTATAATTTCTTTTTTGGACCACTTTTAAATATAGTCAGTGCTATCCCCGCTAACTCCCTTGCACCTATAGTTTAATAGGTACAGTAGAATTGGGAATAGGCACAGCGTGTGCCTGTAAACGCGAAGGTTGTGAGTTCGATTCCCATACAGGGGAATGGATTATTTCTATGTTTCTTGTTCTGGTAAGTTCTGGTAACAAGATCGCTATTAAGACACAATGTGTAAAAAAATTAAGGGAAATTGGGGAACGGAGTATCTTGACATTACTCATAAGCTAAAGAAAAATTATAGAATTGAATGATTTAGATATTATTAGACTTCTTTCACAATTGATGATAATAATAATAATAATAATAATAATAATAATAATAATAATAATCTCTATTTAGAACTATAACATACAAATTACATGCACTGAGACCTCCCAGTAAGTAGTAGTGATGATGATTAACATGTAGCGTAGAGATGTATATGGAGAAAAAAATCTGATTTAGGTTCACAGTCGGAATTATCTTTTGAAACTTGTGTTTACATTTTAATATTAAAAAATATTGCATCAATAATGGGTACCTACGAGCATCCTAAGTATGCCCGAATATAATTTATTTTGTGGTCGACGTAGCGCAAGTGTAAATCAAAGCCGTACTTTGCCTCGTTGCCAGAGCGACAAAAAGAAAAATGAAATATTTCATTCCTCCAAGTGAAAATCGAACCCACAACCGTCCCGTTTAGTCCGCCGTCCTATCGCGCCACGATGGGCCATATTTTTTATATGACCATATTTTTCAGCTGTAACTATGCAATAAAATCTAAGAATCTGAATTACACTCTGAATCACCTTCTATTATTTATAGTATCATCATGAAACATGGCAATTATATGTAGATTAGATGATAATACAATATTATGGTACCTTCGAGCCGATGATGGAATTGGAAGATGGCTGGGAACCTTTTACTGCTTTACAAAATATTAATATATAGGTATCCTTTATAATACTAGTTGACTTTAAAGTACGAGTGTATGAATAAGTCTTTGTTTGTTCATAAAGTAAAGGCATTCTAGGTTATAATTAGTATAAGAATACATACAGCCAAGACAGAACAAAGCAGTGCTTTGACAGCTGTGGCACAGACCACAGTACTGACAGGTGATCTGTACTTATATGTACGTACGCAAAACTGTTTTGAAAGGCAAAAGGAAGTTGTAAATGTGATGTTTGGCTTTAATAACTTATAGAAATATGAGTCAAAATCAGCTTTACGCTGTATCCCGCTTGTAGCAAGGTAGGCAGAAGGAACCTAGTGTTAAGACACTCCGTTCCCCACTTTCGATCAAATTTAACGAGGTATTGCGTGTTGAGTGGCTGAACTCAACGCCGGGCTTTTGCCTTGTTGCCAGAGCGAAGAAATGATAATATTAATAAATAATATTCCCTCGAGTAATGATAAAATATTTATTTAAATTTATAGTTCCATTTCTTCGCTCTGGTGTCGAGGCAAAGCGCGGCGTTGAGTTCTGCCACTCAACACGCAATGCCTCCAGAATTGGCCAGAAAGTGGGGAACAGAGTGTCTTAACACTGGGTTCCCTCTGCCTACCCTGCTGTGTGCGGGATACAGCGTGAAGCTGATTCTGAGTGAGGATCGAACCCACAGCCGTCGCGTTACAGTGACGCGCTTGTGAACCTACGCCACGACGGCCTCAATACGATTATAGTTTATAAAATGTCAGGAAAAACTGTAAATTACGATAAAACATTAATAAAATACAAATGAATAATATTGCCTTTTGACTTTTCTTCAATTTCAGTTCGCAAATAAAAAAAGGATACTGCGTTTGCCATCACCATATTTTATTTATTTATTTTTCCTCAGCTTCGCCCGCTTAAATGTTCCATTATATCTTAGCCAAATTATACAAAATAAAAAAAATAAAAAACTATTGTTATTCCAATATATATATAATATATCTATATTACTGTAAAGTTCTAAATCTGTTCAGTAGTTTTTTCATAAAAGTGGAACAAGCATCCATCCTAACAAACATTCACAACTATAAGATTCTACTAATACACATTGAAAATGAACCAAACCAAAATCATTAAATTTTCCACAGATTACACGTATATACGGAAAATTTAAATTGTTTGTTGATCTCAAACACACATACCGATTAAGCCAGTCTGTATCATTTTTAACTACATTTTTGTTTCCATTTTTTCAATTTAACGTTATAACATAATTGAATCTAATATAGATACATGAAAAGGCAAACTTTCTCTTTTTTTTGTCAGTTTTAATTTTTTTTACTATTATACTACTTTTAACTACGCCAAAAGTTATGTATATATTTCTATTATTTTTGTTTTGATAGATTTATGTGTAGTGAACATATAAAAAGGTAAATCGTTATGGTTTTCCGCTCGGAGTAATCATTTAATTTTCATTTCTCTGTTCTCACACGGCATTCGGACGCAAAATGGAGAAAGGTACACATAGTATGAAAAAAGTGAATATATTTAATCAATAGCCTGAAAAATAAAGTTATTTATTTTTTATTCTTCACGCTGTATCCCGCACATTACAGGGTAGGCAGAGGGAACCTGGAAGCCTAATATTATCACTCCACTTACAGCCGAATAAAAAAAACAATACATCGAATAATACTGAATTTGAGTAACGTTAAACATAATTTTACAGACTGTCGAATATGTTATATAACAAATCGACAAACATAATTTTATTGCGTACTTAAATTATTTACATTATAATAGTAATAAAATAACTGTGGAATGGAGTTAAACAATGCTCTGTTTGATTTGCATTAGGAAAACCCCATTTTTGTTTGTACGGTGACGTCGCTCCGTCACTACTCCGCGCTGCGTGTTGTGACTGGGTGGGTGTGGGTTCAATTTAATTTTAATACTTGATCATTAGTTTGCCCAGATATCTCAAAATCTTGGCCGAGTTCTGGAAGAAATCAACGCCGCGTTTTACCTCGATATCAGATCGAGAAAATTAAATTACTAATTAATTTTTTGCCCTGAGTGCAAATCGAATCCACAACCGTTGCCTACCCTATAAGCGTACATAAATGACTTATTTGATTATGTATTAGTCTGATACAACAATTACAGCTAAAACAATAATGTAAGATGTGTATAATAAAGCTGTTTAGAAATAAATAAACATGATATCTATCATTTAAATAACGAAATGTTATTAAAAAAAATAAAGTACCGGGACTCGAACACGCGTCTCTTGAAAACCGTCCAAGACAAACGGTTTTCAAAAGACGGCGCAGGTTCGAATCCCGTTACGTTCACATTTTTATACGTTTTTTATAAAAAAAAACCTTTCCTGTGTGTGCGGAATAACACTTTTAAAAGGCAAGAATAGGGAAATGTTCCTTTATTACAGTACATTGCTAAGTTCGAACGATGAAAAATAAAAACTGAAAATAAAACAGTAATTATAAAAATATCTTTATTAGTCGCCACTCATCTCTTTTTGACGATAACATTTCTTAATTTCCTCCAAAATTCATCTGCATTTTCATGGTCCCATGAAAGATATATTTTTGTTTTGAGCAAAAACTTCAAAGTTGTTGTTAAATATTTGTTTTCCACTTCACCTATCCTTATTAATACTAACGGATCGTAAGCGACACCGTTCTCCAGAGACAGTCTATGGTAATCAGCCAACTGGGTCTCCCATCTACACCACTGAGATTTAGCAAAATTATTACTTATAACTAAAATAACATATCTACTCTCTTTTATACTTGCTAATATTGCCTCAGATATGAAGGCACCTATCTCAAAATCTCTTTCATAAATACATAGTTTTAAATAAGGCGGACACTGTTCCAGCTGATTCACCATTTGTGACACAAAGTCGTTATCGTCACTACAATATGACACGAAAGCGTCATACTTAAAATTAACAGGCTCTATAGCTTTTAAAGATCTCCCAAGGAAGGTCCTTCCAAGAGCTAATTTGGCTAGAAACAACCAGTACCTAAGGTAAATTCGATATTTATATACAAATGTGAGAAATAGCATTAAAAATATAACGGTGACTAGCGAAGGGGCTGTCCAGACTAATAACATTAAGCCAGATATCTGTTCCTTCATTGCACAGCGAACAGTATTTATAGAGGATAAGTAGTCCGCTACCCTCTTGTCCTCCCAAACGTCTGGACTGTTACACAGAATACTGGAGTGCCTAAAATATTCTTTGAGCTCTTGAGACCCATTAACTTGCAACCACATGTAAGTTCTGTACATCGAAGAGCAATCACAAATGAACACGTTGTTCAACAAATCAATTTCTACTGTCATATTTTTTCTATTTTGTAATAAAAAATTTATATCTTGAATCATGCTTAGAGTGAAGTGAGACATTTTATTGTTAGTTAAGTAGAGACTATGAGGTTGCAATCCAGATGATAGAAACAATGGTTTCCACCACGACACTATGAGATTATCACTTAAGTCTAGAACTTGTAAAAATTTCAATGGTTTCAATAATTCTGAAGTAACATAAAACATTTCGTTATTTTTGAGTATGAGGTGAGTTAAGTTTGGCATCATTTCAAATATATTATCATCATCAAAAATATACTTGATGCCACAATTTTTCAAAATAAGCACCTTTAACGCGTTCAGTCCTTTAAACATACCACTGCTTAAATTTGTGTTTGCTGTTAAAGGATTATTAGCTAGATTAAGGATTTCCAATTGTTTCATAGGTTTGAATGTTTCGTCACCGATACGAAAAAGTGTGCCATTTTCTAAATTCAGCATCCTCAATTTTTCTAATCCTAAAAATGTGTAATTGAATATCGACTTAATTCTATTAAATCCAAGGTTGAGTATTTTGAGATCCTTACATTCGAGGAATGATCCGCTGTCGATTTCGTAGTATACGGGATTTGTTGTTGTGCCTCGATTAGATGACAAGTCTAGGAGTACAAGTTGCGAACATGATATGTGTTTTAAATGGATACCAGGTAGATTATTGCCACTCAACAATAATATACGGAGCTCGGGAAATTTTGATGGACCAAATGTTTTTTCGCCAATATTTAAGGTGCTCACAGCTTGCAGGTCCATCATTTTAACATTCGGCATATTCGGAAAAGCTTCGTTTGTGAGAATTTCAAATTGATTATTTGACAGGATTAGTGTTTCGATCTTGGTACTAGCAATAACTTCCATCAGATGTCTGGGTGGATGCTTACGAAAACCCATGCTATTTAAACCCAAATGTGTCAAACTTCTGTTATGATTTCTCGTGCTTACGAGGAAGTCACTTATTATTGACGAATTCATATCATTTTCGCCTATGTTTAGTTCTTCTAAAAAAGATAAAGGTAAAAAACTGTTCGGGTGGATATAATCTAATCTGCATAAATTGATATCTATCTTACTTAAGGTAGAACCGTTCATTATTGCAAAAGCATTCTCAGGAATCTTTTCTAGGGAATTTTCTGATATATCCAACTTCTTTAACGCTGGTAATATCGAGGGCTTAAATGCAGGCGTAATTTTGAGTATATTTGTAAATCCATTATTAACTAAAATCAATTTTTTTAGGCGTTTTAAGCCCACAAACGTGTCATCCAGAATTACATTCAAATTTGTGTTGTAGGATATAGAAAGTTCCTCTAATATCGTGAGATTGCGAAACAGCCACGGCTGTAGATACTTTAACTGATGATTTGCATCTATTTTTAAAGATTTTAAATGGTACAAAGAATCTAAATCGCCAACTCTAATCTCAGGTAGAACTGTCGTTCTTACAACAAGTGTTTCACTTCTTCTCTTAATCTGAAACAAACAAGGTAAAAAATATAATTATAACTGATTTTATCTATAAAATCATAGAATATAGTTACAGTTCTGTAACATAATGTCGTAACAGGTTTCACTTAGTGAACGAATTCTTTTCATTTCTTCGTTATAGTAGAAAGAAGAAGAGTGGCATTTACCACCACGCAAGACGCAATGTAAAAATTTCACGCGATGCATGGAGAACGGAGTGTCTTGATAGTAGGTTCTTTATGCCTACTTTGATATATGCTGATCACAGAATGAAGCTAAAAATTGATCTTAAGACCAGCCTCTGCTTACTCTTTAATACATACATTATATCTTAAATATTTAAAGTAAGAAATTAAAATTAACTGTTCTATTGACCTTTATCGTAGCGTTTTTTTTCTTTCAATTTATTAAGCTAGTTAGTTAATTATAAGAAAATAAGATAAAAACAATTAAAAAAGCGACAACGAGATAACATATCAGTTTAAATATCTATTTTAAAACGCATTTTATAATAACGACGCACTACAACACAACTACAAGCACTATTACGATGTTTCTCTACGTGATTATTAGATAGGTCTTGTAGATCCTCTCTAACACGGTATTGGAAATACTCTTATATGAGGAAAATGGAAAATAAAATAAAATTAGCTTTATCTTGTAACTCACATACAGCAAGTAGGTAGAGTGAACTTAGGGGGAATGGAATGTCTTAAGACATTCTATTCCACCTTTTCCGCCTTAATTGTCAAGACATTGCGTGCTGTAATACAGACAGACAAGACATATATTTATGGTGTGACTTATATAAAATACTTTAAGTACTTGTTCAGCTTATAGGATTATTAAATTTTGGCTTAGTAGAGAGCTATATATAATATATTCATACTAAATTCTAATCGCACATTTTTATTAACTACAGGACATCATTCATGAATCTGGTGTTATCAAAAGAATACAAAGACTTACTGGGGTAATCTAATGACAAACATGTTGCGTCAGTTAATATAAACCAACAGGAACATAACATGTTCAAACGGTATAAGTACAACAAAATAAATATATTTGAGGCATTACATCTGACTGCAAACGCGACAGTCTTAAGTTTGATTTTCACTTGAAGGAAATAATCAAAACGCAATGTCTTGAAAATTGGATTTGTTGTCGGTCTGACAGTCTGACAAATCGATTTATCTCGAGATCGCGTGAAAATATCAAGATGAGTTTAATATCAAATATTTACTTCTGCGGTCTCTTGAGGTACAGAAAAAATTAAAGTTCTAATTCGAGACAATCAGAAAAACGAGGATTCATTCATAATTTTTGCTTCATTTTGTATGAATTTAAAACTTATAGGGTACTGTGGACCTATAGTTATAAAATTTGGCAAGAAGTGAGTATTTACAACACAAAAAAAGGAAAAACCAGAAAAGTGAAAATTTGTAGGTATTTCATAGAAAAAAATAATTACAAACATATTTCTAGTTCATTTCGTACAAGATGAGGTGCATATGCCCCTTTTGGCGAGTCCAACTCGCACTTAACCGGTTTTATATTTAAACTCGGTACCGTTAGTATTTCGAGTAATTTCTTTCACAATAACAATAAACAAGTGCTTAAGTGAAAGTAATTACGATCATAAAATATACAATCAAAACAAGGTTCTTAACTGAGAAATTTCCATAGTTTCTTAACGTGTTGATGATTTTTGATATCGTACCTCTCCATAATATTTACACACGAGTATAATATATACGTTTGGGCTAATTTTATCTACTTTTTTACCGTGATAGGCCTAAACGTGGCTTACTACTTAATAACAAAAATGCTAATGATTACTTGATGTTTATAAACAAGAACGGTAGTTGTAGAATAAAATGTATTATTTTACTTTATCTTTTTTATGGCAGAGGGCACCTAGTGTTTTAATACCAATTTCCCGGACATTGTGTATTGATCGGCGGAACTCAGCGCCACGTTTTGTCTTGTTATAAGAGCGAGAAAATCAAAATGAAAATAATTTATTCCCACAAGTGAAAATCTATCCCGGATAAAATGATTATATTAATTCCTGTCCTTTACTTCAATTTACAATTTATGTGCCATACCTTTGGGAACCTCCTGCATTCGTAGTTACCAAAGCAAACGATTACTTTACGATTCTTGGAGCTTCGGCATATGCAGCCGGAGAGATGATCCTTTCCAATATCTATGGGCAGAGCTGTAGTAATTTTGTCCTCGGGTGGGTACAGCATATTCCTTGATATTTCTTCATATTCCTCCAAAAGACTGCTTTTGGCGTATTGCGCGTAACATAACAACAGCCATAGGGTACGATCTAACCACATGGTCTGATTAGGACTTTATCTGTAAATATATATAAAAAAACGATAAAAAATATTTTGCTTGAGTACAAATCTATTGCGGCTATTTAATCATATATAATAAAAAATTTTATTAGTACTTTTTTTTATTGTTCAGGACCAAAAAATAGAGATATTGAGAGACACAGCGTCAGTCGGTTAACGTGACGGTTATAGATTTGATTCCCACGTGATAGGATGGATTATTCGGTCTTGTAATAAGATAAAACGCTGTGTTATGTTCAGTTACTCAACACGCTATGTCTCTAAATTGGAATGGAGTGTTCCCTCTGTCTACTCTGCTATATGCAGGATACAGCGTTAAGCTATGAAAATAATCTTTTCCATTACCAGTGACTGATACATAACGCGACAGTTGAAACTGTTGCGTCCTGAAGCTTATATATAATATATCTAACTATAACATAAAAATACAAATGATATTAGAGGCCGTCGGGGCACAGGCCCACACGCTCGCGATTGTCAAAGCGACGGTTTTGGATTCGGTTCCTCCCTTTTCATTTCTTTGCTGTGGTACGGAGGTGTTGAATTGTGTTTAGAGAAACACGCAATACTTCAAAAACTTGACGGAAAGTGAGAAACGGAAGTATCTTGATGGAGAACGCAGTGTCTTAACACTAAGTCCTCAGGTACTCTCTGCCAACCATACCACATCCGGGATACAGAGTAAACCTAAAAATAAAATAATACAGACGACAACATATTTGTAAATATTCTATTATGTATAGCTTAACATACATTACCAAATTATTATACTAATATTTAATGGTGTCACGGTCGTCACCATGACGCAGTTAGGACATGCCCCGTTAATTAAGCTCTAATTCTACTCGTGGTGATTTTTATAAATAACTTTTAAATATATGCGTTTTTAACACATATTGGGAGCGATGAATTTATAAATATTTACACTACGTACCATGTCTCAAAAAAAGAAACAGAATATAAAAAAAAATAAGAACCTAATAAGAGCACAGTATGTGTTAACGCCTTTTGGCACCCAAACCAAACTTGAAAACCAAAGCTTTTTTTTTTTGGGGCCCCAACTTATTATTTTATAGTTGCGTATAGGATGTAAATGCCCGCCCTTGTAAGGTCGGGGCCCCTTTTACCGAACTTCAAGTTAACACTTTAAGGCGGTCGGTCGGTCGGTTGGTAGGAAAGGGAGTGCTCTGTCCCTGAGAAAGTGCAAGGACGCTGCGGCTGCTTAGATGAATATCGTCAGTGGCAAGGGCGTCCCGTGCTGGACTCGAACCTAGTAGTAGTGTCTGTAGTCGTCGGTCGGGCTAGACAATCAGGGGCCCTGGGTAAGGACTGGTTAAAGATGGAGGAATAGGTTAAGTAAGGAGGATAGGTTAAGTAAGTTTAAACATCCTTAAAAAAATATTCCAGAGTTATGAATGGAGTAAAAGAATTGTAACATATCACCAAATTTCCTTTTTCATAGAAAAATTATGAAGAAATGCTTTATTATGAGACCAATCAATTCTAAGAATATCTGTACTCGGGTGTAGCCGGGTAAGCATGAGAAAGCTGTACTCGCTTCCAATAAACAATTTTTAATATATTTACTTTTTTTCTAAAATAGCTACACACCATTTTTTATGTCTGTAACATTTACAGTACAGTAAAGGAGTTATGAGGCTAAATGGTTGTTAGCCTCCTAATGATCATGTTTATTTTATCTATTAAAAATATCTTAATGAAATTTTAATTTAACTTGGCTATTTATAAGCTTATTATTATATATATTTTTAAGAATTTTGGATTTATAATGTTATAATCTGTAAAAAAATATAATTTTAGTTTTTGAGAGTGCTTTACACCTACCAAAATTATACCTTTATAAATTCGAAAGTAACTCTGTCTGACTGTCTGTCTGTCTGTGTAGCAATCAGGGCCAAACCGCTGACCTGATTGTGATAAAATTTCATATAGAGATACTTAAGGGTCTTGGGATGGCCGTAGTTTACCTATTTTTTAAATACCTTTCAACTTGACATGCAATTTATTTTGCCATGTTAATTACAATCGTCGCTAAGCAACAAGGCATTTTGAAAATAAGCTTCCTAAACGCTTACATGGCGTGCGCTCACTCAACCTTACGAGATACATAAAAACAATGTTTTACAAAAATATTGTCCTTTAAAATCTACTAAATCGTCCGCGATGGTATATGTTTATCTCTGAAGATTGAGCCACAGTAAACATTTTAATATATTTAAATTAAATTTATCGGGTTATTATTGATGTATTTTCTATAACTTAATATTCATCCTTATTAAATTAAATTAGCTTCACGCTGTATCCCGCACACAGCAGGGTAGGCAGAGGGGACCTAGTGTTAAGACACTCCGTTCCCCACTTTCTGCCGAATTCTGGAAGCATTGCGTGTTGAGTGGCAGAACTCAACGCCGCGCTTAACCTCGACACCAGAGCGAAGAAATGGAAATATAAATTTAAGTAAATATTTCGTCTCCTCGAGTGGGGATCGAACCCATAACCAGTCGGTTTTGCAGTCACACCTCGTGCCGCTGCGCCACGATCGGCCTCACCCTTATCAAAATAAATATAATAGTCACCTTTAGCATTTCATCTAGATTGAAATTATAATTTACTGTACATTATTCTAACAAGTACTTCAGGAGATATCACTGATTCAAAATAACCTAGCCTACAATCAGAACGGGCAGACTACAATTTTGTAAATTTTTATACATTTTCAATCTACTGATAATTTGGTGGTTATTTATCATTAATTTACATTTTTCTTTAGTTCTCTTCCCTTATTTGAGTAGTAGATTGGTTATTTTTTTTCTTTCTTGGTATGGTGTAAGTTTTGCCCCTGCGCGGCATCGCCCGCAACTTTTTATTAAATGTTATTTAAGTGTATTTAGAAAAGAACGGTTAGTTATTTCAGTTCGGTTATCTATACCTTTGTTATACACTTAATAAATCGTAATCTTTTGGGATTTTATTTGCTATTAATCGCAAAAATTATCGTATTAATATAGAAAAGTATTTAGTTTCATATAATATCTATGTATGCACGCATAAAAATGTTTTACCCGGGTGAAACTCCCTATTTCGTGAAAATTCCGGAATAAAAAGATTTTCCGATGATCGCGGTACTCGAAACATTGAGGCCCAATATGCTGTTACTGGGCGCGGCTATAAGGGGAGTGTTTTAAAAGACTGGCGATACGACAAATTGTGGTATTTTAGTGGTTAACGCACAAGCTTATAATTTTGGGGGGTTAGTTTGAACCAAGTTAATTTCACCCCATGAAGAGATACTCTCGAAGGATGCCTTAACCGAAAACACAAATTTATTTCGGCACTGTTCAGCATTTTCCCGAGAAAGACCGGAGTAAACAGCGTCCACTGTTCTATCATATGCATAGGAAAGGATGCCAAAATCCTCTAACATCTCATTGATATGCAGAAGAAACAGCGTAGGGGAGAGCACACAGCTTTGGGGGACAAAACTCGTCGATAGCGACCTTAATGCTGCGCCTAGTAAGAGAGCTGGCCATCCATTTACATAAATTCTCGTGAAGACCGTAGGATGGAAGTTTTGGAGGGAGCGCTCCATGCCACACTCTATTAAAGCATCCTCCAGATAGACCAAGAGCTGGTTCAGGAGCACACGAACAGAGCACTAAAGGAGAGATTCCATCTCCATTTTTTCAATCTGGAGTCGTGACAAAGCGCAGCGTTGAGTTTTGCCCCTAAAGACACAATGCCTCCAGAATAAAGAAAAAGAAAGTGGGAAATGGAAGTGAGGAGAAGTCCTAATTTGACCATTGTGTCTTAATGCCCACTAGCTGTCCACTAGGTACGTACGAGGTTTCTCTCTAAACTACACGCAAATTTCTTCAATCTTCAATAGATAATTTATTATCTATCTGTCACTGAGTAACAAGAGTTTTATATACATAGATATTTAGATAGAAGATTTTATGTAAATTGGTGGCTAATCGCGAGTATTATCTAATATACATCGTTTAAATAGTACTATCCAAACAATCGTATTTGAAGTAATGATGTCATGTTTTTGCACCTTGCTTTCTATGGTAAGATAAGACTAAGAGACTTTATTTGGTTTCTGTTTTCTATTTTCTTATTATTAGGTACATGTTGTCTATTTTTCGCCTATTTCGGGCCTAATTTGTGGAGTGGCTGAAATCATCACCAATATACACCCATCAGACCAAGACCAGATTTAATCTTTGGAATCAAAAAAAAACTCGTCGCGGAGATCTTTGAAAATGATAAATGAAATTAGAAACCACAACCACCTCTTACATATAATTAACCAATACGTCACGATATCTTCTTAGGCGAGTCATGGCGCGATGGTACAAGCGTACTACAGTATACACAACAGGTTCTTGAGGAACGCAAGTGTCTTAATGGTAACGAAATGTCCTAACAAGAAGTTCCCTCTGTCTGCCCTGCTATATGCAGAATACAGCGCGAAACTACAAAAAAAAAAAGATAAAATTCAGTCTCAAAAACAACAAACCTTACAAAAAAACCTTCGACGCCACTAATCTTTATAGTCTTCTTCCTCAACGAAATGCAAGAGCTGTAATTTCACTAAAAATTCCATTTATGTGCACTATTTTTGTCAAATTTCATAAAAAACCTTTATAAATTGAGTATATTTTATATAATTGAAGATGCAAAGTAGCGACAGGTGTCTAAGAAGGTGTCCGTGAACGACTAAGACGTCTCCGGCGTGTTGACTCGTGATAATTTCATTATGATAGTGTAAGCGTTTGTTTGCAAATTTCGAATATTTGATTTGAAGTATATTTTTTTGCGGATGTTTTGTAATATTTTATTTTATCATTGCGTATTATAATGTTTAAGATAAGGAAAATTATATTTTTCTTTTATATTGTTACATTACTTTGGTAGCGTGATTTATTACGCATATAGCACAGTAGGCAAAAATAAAATAGTTTCAAGATTTTTTGCTCTCTGTTTTAGGCCTCAAGGCGAGGAATCTATTGAAAAACAAATGAAACAACTCATTCCTCCGAGTGTCGTATAGGTACAGATTTTTATATACTTGTGTCCCTGCGTCACGACTGGTGAAAAATGGCAAATATGTAAAACATCAAGTTGTGGGTTCAATTCTCACTCGAAGAAATGAAATATATAATATTTTTCTTCTCTGGTGTCGAGGCAAAATGTAATTTGTTCAGCTTCACTCTGTATCCGATAATAGAGGGAACCTGTATTAAAACACTTCATTCCCCCAATTCCCGCTGCATTTTTAAGACATTGTATGTTAAGTGGAACTCCATGCACCTCTTTACCTCGTTAACACAGCGAAAACATGAATATATTAATAAATAATAATTGAGTCCCAAACGAAAACAATTAATTCACATAGATCGAACATATAACTGTCGCGATTACAACCGAACGGTTACTATGACGTAGCACGTAGACGGCTTCAAGAAAAATATTTTGAAATATATTCCTATTACAATCTTTTACAGAGACCGTCGTGGCGCATTGGCACAAGCGTGTGACTGTAAACGTGATAGGTTGTGGGTTTGATTCCCACTCGAAGGAATGAATTACTGTTTATTAATATTTCCATTTTTTTGCTCTAGTAAAACAAGGCAAAGTGTGGCGTTCAGTTTCGCCACTCAACACACAATGCCTCGAAGATTTGGAGGAAAGGGAGGAGCGGAGTGACTTAACACTAGGTTCCTTCTGCCTACCCTATATGCGAGATACAGCGTAAAGCGGAAAAAAAAACCAAAAAATATTCTTAGCTTTTTATTGAGCTTAAATCATGCCAATACAAAATATAAACAATTAATGTGCTAAACTACAGTGGTGAAGGTAAAGCTGCGGATAACGTTCTGATAAGTTCGTCCATTTGTATCAAGTTGTTCCTCGCCTGTCGACCAAGAAGACCTTCAGGCAGCTCCGGTGGCTCATGAGCTAGCAATGCGGCTGATTCCATGAGGATCTTACGGGATTCCTAAAAAAAACATGTTAATATTTTTATTAATCGTGTAAAGAAGAATAAGCAAAAAAATTTATAATCTTTTAATGATTATAGCAAAAGGTGTGACTTGAGTTAAAGTTTTGTTGTTAAGTCACCTATATTTGAGTATTTTCAGCTGTTGCGGTTAAGGTCTTTTCGGCCTCATATTTCATTAATTGCATTAGCAAACCTCCACCGACGTGAAGCCTATATGGGGACGATTTCGACCTCAAGCCGCAGTGAACGTGTTAAAGCAGAAACATTTGTGGACTTATGGAGTACAAAATATCACTTCTTGTAATGAAAAAAATGTATATTTTTTCAAAATCGAATTCTAAGTATAATATTTACCGTAACATAACCTAGCATAACCATCGGTCCATCAGTCAACGACTTTCTGTGGCCAGTCTCAGCCACGGCTGCGTGGAGTTCAAAGAGCAATGAACCGCGGAGGCGAGTTTCAGCTGAAATTCATTCATCTTAAGTAAAATCCTGTTTGGGATATAGGATTTTGTATCATAAGACAGACAACCAGTAAATGAATAACATAGAACAAAAATAAAGAATTAAGGCCGGGCGTGGCGTAAGATTCGATTCCCAATTGAGGAAATTAAATATTTAATATTTTCATTTCTTCGCTCTGGTATTGAGGGAAAGGGCGAAGTTGAGTTCCACCCCTTCCCACACGCCAATGGTTCCACAATTTGAAGGAAAGTGGGGATCGAAGAGTCTTAATACTAGGATTTCTCTGCCTGCCCTGCAACATGCGGGATGCAGCTTGTAACAGTATGTACCTTGAGTATAAGTTTAAAATAAATAAATAAATAAAATAAAATATGCATGGCAATACACATAAATAACATAGTTAATTATGAATAATACAAACTATATATTTTGAATAAAATATTAATCGAGACGAGTTCGTGTATTGTCGTCCCGAGTGTCGCGACCGTCGTTCTGTCTATATAGGTGGTGGTGATGCTGGAAGGCAGCGGTCGAGTCGAACTCTTAAGTACTACGGTACTAATAAATATGATGCACATAAAGACTCGTACCAAGTATATTATAAATATAATATAATAATTCGAAGCCTATGATGGCACGATCTTTTAGGATCGAATTTCTTATAAAGGCAATATATGTGTAGGGGCGACACATATTGTGGATCCAAGTGATCTTTGACCAATATTATGATATTGAATGTTGCTTGACGTCGCGGAAGCTGACGTGATGGGCTTATGCGAACTGTTATAGCGACATTAACTATGTCGTGGCTGATGCCGTCTCGCAGTACGCTCGCGATACGTAAGCTATGCTTGTATGGCGTTGGTCATTGACATATTATATACCACTTCTACGACTTGGTATACGACTAGTAGGTGTGTGGTGCTATTTTATGTCCCAGCTCCGGTGTATGTAGTAGTGTCCGCCTGTCTCATACGGGTGTGTGGTGCTATTTTATGTCCTGGAACTCTGGTGTATGTAGTAGTGTCCGCCTACGGTTCGAGACACGACTGTGGGGTGTGTGCCGTGCGTTTATTTAACATATCGGCCGCCTAGCGGTAGTGCGTTCGTTCCAACGACTTATATTGATCTCACAAATCAATCAACATCACGAATCACCATTCTAATACAATCTTAATATAAACAAGCGTAACAAGTACCTTCGGAAAGATCACACACAAACGTCTCGGAGGGTTCAACGATGACTGTAAAGCCACGGTCTGGTCGGAACTCACGGTGTAGGGGCGGGGCGGTGCCCGTACTCTTTCTTCCTTTTATTATAACTAGTTCGCAGTTATAGTGGAGAGGAAGATAGGACGCGCTCTTGGCTTTTCTTCGGACGAGCTTTGAGTATGACAATGTGATTTTGTCGAGTTTCCAGTTGTCTAAATAGCTGACACAGGAACAACTTCTGATGGCAATTATTATATCTTATTAAAGCGATACCTTCTAATGGCATAACATGGAATTCTTAATACTGTTACCTCTGAATCTCTAAAGGATTTTGGGTTCTTCACGATCACAACTATGAACGATTCTAGCCACTAGACACATCACGAGCCAAGGCATTGTTTGTTGGATAATATTTTCGGACGAGTTTGGGATATCAGTTACAAGCTTAAGGTTGAAAAAAAATTAAAATATAACAAAAATATTTTATAAAATTATAATAACATTTCCTTTGAATTTGGCTAAATTCGTTTGACGCATCTATAGTAAAATAATAACCTGGTGCCAAGGTCTCCAACAAATCAGCGATCTTCCTGCACAATTGGGTCTTCAAAATTAACCGATCTTCGTTCAACTTCGTCAGGCCACTGTCCTGTCCAAGCATCTGAGCTAGAGCTAGGCTGACATCTGTCATGTAATAGTGGGAGGGGTGGAGATAGCTGCTGCAGTGGCTGATGAATCTAGGATAACATTTAACCTTAAGAAATATATAAAGCAGTCGCATCGCAAGGGCACAAGCGTGTGACTGTATACGCGGCGGTTGTGGGTTCGATTCACACTCGAGAGAGTGAAATATTTAATATTTTAAATTTCTGATCTGGTATCGAGGCAAGGAGCAGTTTTTGAGTACTGCCACTCAATATCTCAAGAATTTGGCGGAAAGTGGTGAATGGAAGAGTCATAATAAGGAACGGAGTGTCTTAACACTAGGTGATCTAGTTCTCTCTGTCAACCCTGCTATGTGCGTGATAGATTCACGCTGTATCCCGAGAAAAAGAAATAAAATTCGAGATACACTACAGTAAAATGACAGTAGGTAAATATTATAATTATTCTCCAGGCTCGAGATCGAACCCACTAACAGACAACATTCTGTTAGCGATGACCTTATTAGCTTATATAGTATCTTAAAATAAAATATTTAAATATAATAGCTTACAACAAAGTTGCATGTTTCTCCTTTTTAACATTCATTTTAAACTCCTAATCACCGACATTTAACAAGTCTCAAACGACTGATAGCGAGATAAGACCCGGGAAAAAAATAATCACTTCGTAGACTTGTTTCATGCTACATAGATAATTTTAACAGGATAACTATTATTGTATTTAGAACATTTTTTTAAGAAAGAAAAAATGTTAAATTATATTTTATGGGTTTTTTTAACAACAAGCTGTATCCCGCACATAACAGGGTAGGCCTAGGGAAGTTGGGAACGTAGTGTTTAAATGCTCCGTTCCTATTAAGGCACTTCCGTTCTCCATTTTCCGTGGAATTCTTGAGATATTGTTGGCTTACTGGGCTATTCGCCAGAGGGAGAAAAATAAAAAAATTAAATATTTCACTCCTCCGAGTGGAGATCGAGCCCACAACCATCGCGTTTACACTCATAATATTGTGCACTTGCGCCACGATGGCCTCTATTAACTATTTTTTTTTATTTGTGCTATTTTCTAAATAACTAAGTAGACCAAAATTGTTGAAATGCAAGTATAGACTAGGAGACTATGGGAAAGTAGTATTTTCCAATGAAAACTGGTTTTCATTAACACTCAAACGTTAAAATAGTAAAGTCCAAAAAATGTTTAACAATTTCATTTCATGATCTAATATTGAATGTTTTTCCGTGTCATAATAAATTATGCATACTAGTTACGACTAGCAGCTAGCTATGCTTGTATGCATTTTTTGCAGAGATCTATGTTTTTGAGTGGCGAACTCAAAAGCGGCGCTTTGTCTCGTTACCAGAACAAGGAAATGAAAATATGAAATATTTAATTTCCACAAGTAGGAATCGAACCCATGATCTGTTGCGTGTACAGTCGTAAGCTCTTTGACGCGATTAGCCTAAATTTGATCGCAGAACCTTACCTTTGCCATGTGAGGGGTACAGCATGGAGTGCAAAATAAAATTCAAAATGTTCAATTACAAACCTCTCGCAAGCATCAGGATCGCCTTTAGGCATAATACTTAGCTCCTTGCCAATATCCTGCAGGAGTTGCTGTATAATGGAGTCAGATATTTCATCCTTACAAGTGTTACATTTCCAGAATTTATTGTCTAATCCTCTAGTGTTGGGATCTGGAGACTTGGTCTTGTGGAGGATTGGCAAAATAAAGGTGTCCGGTAAGAGATAGCCTCTGCAGTCTCTGAAAAATTAAAAATTTCATTGTCGTTTTAGTTAAGTTAATTATAAAGCTGAAGAGTTTGTTTGGTTGAACGCGCTAATCTTAGGAATTACTTTTTCAAATTGTTTTTTATTTTTATAACAATTGCATCATGTTAATCGTTTCGATGTAATTTTAAACTTTACCTTCGGTCGAAGTAACTTTGGACACTTATTCGGATACTTATTGTGTCATTTTCATACACAATTCTAATCTATTTCTGTTTAACCAGGGAGGGCGAAGTAGAATTAAATGTATATAGAAGTTTTTACTTGTGCGGAAGCAAACATTTTAAATTAAATTATAAATGTCATACAAACATGCACTGACCTTTGACGTGTTTTACACGAAAATATTTACCGCTAATTTTGAGAATATACTGTGACTGAGAAGTTTAGAAAAAAAACGAGAAGAGCAAAATTTCTTCGAAAATGTAAAGAAGTATTCGGATTTTATTTATTCCTGTGCAACATTTTTTAATTACACGAACACACAGTAAAATAAATAACAATTCTAAAGCCTTAACTTCCATATAATTAATTTCTTTTAATTCACTTCTACTTAGAAGCCGGTCGTGGCGCAGGTGCACCAAGTGTGACTGTAAAATCGACTGGTTGTGGGTTCGATCCCCACTCGAGGAAGTGCAATATTTATTTACATTTATATTTTCATTTATTCGCTCTGGTGTCGAGGCAAAGCGCGACGTTGAGTTCCGCCACTCAGCACGCAATGCCTCCAGAATTCGGCGGAAAGTGGGGAACGGAGTATCTTAACATAGGTTCCCCTGCCTACCCTGCTGTGTGCGGGATACAGCGTGAAGCTGATTTATTTTTCACTTCTACCTAGCATATAGACAAAGACTAAAACACTTACTTCTTCTTACACTTAACAGCACTAAACATAGTACCAAATTCGGTCACATCAGAGCACCTGTCACAGGAGCATTCGAAGAACTTGGAGTCAGAGAGGTGATGCCTCCTCGCCTCCGTGCCCCACAGCGGGTCCGTGTAGCACACTGAGAGATGAGCTCCAGATGGTATGTTTATACCGGCTGATAGAACCTGAAATTAGACACCATACTTCATACTAATATCACGCATATTGTTAGAGATGTAAGAAAAGGACTTAGGGTACTTTTTATTAAAAAATATTTATTATCCTTTAGCTTCACTATAAAAATAAGTATAGCGAGAACGAAGCCACGCTTGAGCCGTAGTATTTATTATTTTTCTTATTAGTTTCACGCTTTAACTCGTATATAGCAGTTAAAGGGAACCTAATGTTCCTTTTTGCTGAATTTTCGATACATTGTGACAAGTGGTGAAACACAACGCGTTTGGTGTTGTTAACTGATCGTCACTCTTTGTGGCTTCGGACCATACCAGCCTTGTGTAAATAGTGATGGTAAATATTGCTATATATTTTTAAATATTTGAATAGAAATTAACATTTTTAAAAGGAGTTTTAGACAAAAAATAGATATAAGGTAACATAAGCAACGGTGATGATACGTTTATTGCTAATATTTTATGTCAGGAAATAAGAGAAATCATTCGTCGCATCGATTAGAATTTTTATAGTAATATTTAGATTGCGTTTACCTAAACGCAGCGGTTGTGGGTTTGATTCTCAATCGGGAAAATAAAAAATACATATATTTTTATTCCCTCATTCTGGTAACGAGTAGAGAACCGACTTTTTAGACTTTTTGTCAGGATCTCTATCACTAAAGCAATTATTAGAATTTAAAAAAAATCTTAAATTTTATGAGGAGGCAATAAAATTGCTTTATGGAATATAATTATCGTACGATTTGCCCGTCTGATGTAAAGCTCTTGTTGCAGTTGGCGCGGCAACTGTGCTCCACCATTGAAATTTTATCGAAAACTGCCACGTATTCGGGTTCTAAGAGAGGAACTTCGTGACCATTTATCTGAAATGTAAAGAAAAATATTACGACCACGGACTGTTTTGACACGGACGGTTGTGAATAAAAAATTCTATTATCATATCATTATATGATATCATAATAAGATATATTATTTTTAAGGTAACGTTTGTTTTTAGTACGATAATTTATTACATGACTCCTATGATCTTTCAGAATTGGTAGGAACAGATTGTCTGAATATGGGGCAACCCTAGAAGTATTTCTAGGGTTGCCCCACTTTCCGCCCCATCCCGGGCGGAAAGTGGAGGAACCACTACCACTTATTCGGGACGTTGCGTGTTGAGAGGCGCTCATGAAAAGCTCAAGGCTAGGCCTTGGCAGAGCAGGGAAATGAAGATTGTTCATTACCACAATTATTTCGATTTGGTAAGACCTTTATTCTGAGTTTTTAATTTCGCCCAAAAATTATTCACAATTAGAAATTAACATTACTAAATTCTATCTATTATACATATAGTAGATGTATGAAGTATACAGTATGAATGTAATACCTTTTATAATAATAATATAATAACGTACAAAATGTAATAGCAAAAACAATAACATGTAAAATTTTAAATAGACTACTACACCTGAACTATTCCACAGCACTTCATAATTTCCTCTTCACTAAACTTAGATTCCAATTTAAAGAATTTCCAAATAAACTGAGCAATCATTTTCTTGTCATTCTCCCACTTATCTGTGCCTTTGCGGTCTTTGTCGTGGGATTCCAGCATCTGGAGCTTTGCCCACAGCTTCTCGTTGTGATCTCGCTGGTAGAGGCAACGGAGGACGGTGATGCATTGGTAATTTGGATGTGGCATACCGAATGTTGAGATTGATACCTGGAATAATTGATTAGAAATATATATTATAATAGCTTATTCTAAATCACTCATTTAGTTACCTAATTCTACTCTTTTATTCGGAAACACTATTATACATACACATTTAAATAACATTTTCGTTTGGATTTCCATAATAATTTAACAGGTTTACTACACAGCATTACATATTTTTGAGAACTTTCAGATAGTGCTCTTGAGGTCTTTTCGGTCTCAAATTTTCGTACATAGGTAAAATGACTCGCATCGACGTAAAACCTTTCTCAAATCCAGGCACTTCATTTCCTGTTTTCCGCCGAATTTTCAAGGCATTGCGTGTTGAGTGGCGGAGCTCGAAACTACGCTTTTGCCTTGTTACCAGAGTGAAGAAATGAAAACATTAATAAATTAAAATTAATTCCCTGAGTTGGGCTTGACCCCACAGCCGTCGCGTTTACAGTCACACGTTTGTGCCACTGCGCCTCACAGTACAATATTTACCATTATTTTACATAGCCGTATATGAACTATTTCTCTGGGAAGTCATACCTTTTCGCCTTTTTGCTGTGTATAATAGCATTCTGGTATATGAACTTCCTTTTTTGTACATAGTTCAGAACAAAAGGGCCAGCCGCATTTGTCACAAGACACAACCTTGTCTTCTTCTAGTAGTCTGTAGCATCCAAGACACACGGGCGGAGTTACCTGAAAGTGTAAAATGAAAATACTGTCATTACCATTTACATTGAATGAGATCACACTGTTCTTAATTTTTAAATACATAGTGTCGGACGAACCAACAAATCAGGCACAAAATCCGGCCTTTACAATGGCTTTATTCACTCTTGTTTTACACAATCAAATTATTCAATTAGTACAATATTTAAATACCAATTCTAATGACGAGCTGTCTCGACAAAATCCTAAGACGCAATGCACACGAGTGCCTTTTTTTTTCGAACTTGAGGTTAATGCTGTTAGCCCTATTGGCTTTTACAGCGACGCCGGGTGGGTAGGGAAGAGGGTACTATATCCCAGAAAAAATGCAAACACTACCTGGCTGCTTGAGAGGGGTCGACGACTGAAAGGGTGCCCCCTGCGGGCCTTGAACCTCGGCTTACAACCGTCGAGCGGGCTGGGATTTTACCTATGCTAAGCAAAACCAGCCGCGACGTGAAGGCGCGACTGGGGACAAAAAATTAGACTAATCTAAGGGAGCTAACGGTCCCTAACCGCTGGGCCCGACCGCGCCGAGACGCGGCCGAGCCGTGGAATAAGCTGGACTTCGTCGTCGATTCCGTCGACGACGGTGTTTGTGTCGTGTGTGTGTAGTGTTTTTCCTACCTACATACGGGGCATTTGCTATCGTAATGGCGTCATCGAGGCCTAAAAGGACGCTCCGCGGGCGTCTGCGCTTAGGGTGCGCGTTGGGTGTGTAATCACACGCCGTGTTAATGAGGGGGTTCGCGTGCGAGCCTGCGCGCTCAAAGTAGCGCCTCGCTAAGCGCTTGCAGTGCTCGTTAATCGATTAGAGTTCAAAATCTCTATGTAGGTCGACGTTACGTACGAACCAGGGACAACCCGATGCGATACGTAAGAATTTATTTTGTACTTTTTGAAGGGGATCTAGCTTAGTGTGCGCGAACGCAACACAAGCGTTAGCATTATGGGCCTTATACAAGTTTTGTATAATGTCAGCTTATGTCTAAGTGACATTTTACTACGCTTGTTAATAAGGTAGAATAGTCTGTTGAGAACGAATTTTGCTTTGTTGCAAACCTTCGTAATATGGGGTCTGAAAGAGAATTTAGAGTCTAGAGTGACACTTAGATATTTGACTTGTTTTTTCCATGGAATGGGCTTGTCTAATAGACGTATGGTAGAGACCTGTATGTGTCGAGCCATAGGGAAAAGGATGGCTTTAATTTTTCTCGGGATTAACCTCGATTCTCCATAGGCGGAACCACTCACCGAGTGCGTGGGCCGCTTTCTGAAGTCTTTCGGCTAGTAGACGTGTGTCACGCGATGAAGTAATAGGGCCGTGTCATCCGCGTACATAGCCAGGTGAACAAGCTCGGTGCGAGGTATGTCACTGGTGTACAGCGAATATAAAATAGGAGAGAGGGTTGAACCCTGGAGAAGGCCTGCGCGGAGGAGGCGGAGAGAAGACAGATCGCCTTCGACTTTATAGCGAAAGTACCTGTTAGATAGAAAGTCCCGCAGGATGTGCACGAGACAGTCTGGCAAGCCAGTGCACCTCAGCTTGAAAATCAAGCCGTTATGCCAGACCTTGTCAAAGGCTTTCGCTATATCGAGGAGGACACGAGTGCCGTGTCGTTTGTGCTTATATTGGAAATCCACCGGAAAAGACGCAGCACACTACCGCCACTTAATACAATCGATAATGGAAACAATATCAAATGACGTCCTCGTAACACCAATAGATGTTACTACACTATAAATAATTTATGCTAACAATAGGTATTAAAGAATAATTAAGCTAATCATTGCTTGAATATAGACTCAAATATGTATCTATTGAGACCAGTCGTAGCGCAGCACTATGGGCAATCCAGGTCTGTATCAGATCAAAAATCGATAACTTTTTTATTTGTTAAGATAAACAATTGAATTTTTGCACAAGCATAATGTATAAAATAGCGCTTTAGGTAAAGTTCAGATATTATACTTTTATTGGAGTATATATATATTAAAAAAATAATGAAAAAAAGATTATTTAATTTCCCTCGTCCAACACTACTTATAGTAGTAATAAAAATGTATTATTAAATTAGTTTATTAATAAACAATGTTTCTTAAGCTGTTATCTATTTGAGTAACAAATTAATAGTTATGATTACACATACTTAGTTAATAAAATATAAAATTTACAAAAACTGATTGACAAGTAGAATAATATTAGAAATGAATGTATATTACATAATGAGTATATTATATTTAATTATACTTGTAAGTTCATTCACTTTTAAAAGATCTAGGGTATCTTCATCAAGTGCCTTCACACTTTTGCTATACTCGTATGTTTTTCTATGACTGGAAATGTATGGATCTGATGTGTAGAGAAGAGTATGAAATACATCCTCATTTGTAGCTGATTGAGAGCACTTTCTGGCATGATGTAGGCGAAATTTTTGATACTCCTTATTACGGGATTCTTGTGCACCTTGTGCATTCTTGGGATCTCATTCGTTTGTTAGATTCCTTAAATACATGTATTGCGCTTTTGTTAAATCCAAATCAATGAAAACACTCGATTCCTCTTGATCCGATAGCATGTTACTCTGGCTTGCGTTTTCTATGAGATTCAAATATAGAAACATTGTATCTCGGTCAGCAAGCCTTAGTTTTTCTACGAGTTTTGCTTCTAATTCTCCTATGGAACGTAAGCCCTGAACGTTGGCATTGCAGATGTGTCCAAAGCCATATTCACTAAATAGCGCGGTATTTT
>JAAIXJ010000120.1:553182-594833 GCA_013403705.1 Heliconius hermathena
ATGAATATCTGGACTATAAAACAACATCAAATGTAACGCGTCGGTAGACGACGGTAACTGTCAAAAGTCTAGATGAACTTTAAACACGTACCTTTTTTCTCTTCACTTATTGTTAATATTTTTTATAGGAATATAGTCACAAAATTCACAATATAATAATTGTTTTAAAATCTACATACCATAGGTTTTTTAAAAATATATAACACTTTATACCTATTTGCACATTTTTTTAAGGAAATTAAGTTTAAAATATCGATGCGAACAACCTGAAATAGACATTCTTACGTATTACAATTTCTAACAATAAAAAAAATATAATACAAATGTAATTCACGAAAAACTAATCCATTACATTAAAGGTCCACTATTATACTGTTAAAAAAAATAAAACGTGCGTCAGGGACTTTAGTAAAAATGAATTTTGATCTGCCGTTGTTCTAACATTATCCATAGTGCGCAGGGGCACAAATGTGTAAAGACAACAGGTCGTGGGTTCGATTGTCACTCGATTAAATTAAATTTAATTTTAATGAAATTTAAATTAAAGTGTTACCTACACAATAAAAAAGCTTAACTCACCTGAGTCGGACCAGTAATCAAGGGAGCTTCCTTCAAAACGACATCTCCAGCTTTAACATTCCTAGTAGCTTCCAAATATCTTCCAAGTGTATTATCTTCCTTGACCCTAGCTGGAACACAGTGATGCTTGTGCTGCTTCCAATGCTGCTTCTGATGGTCCCTCGAACAGTAGTGGACTTGATGACAGCTTGAACATTTGTGCTCGGTTGGTGTAGCGCATACGATGCATGGTGCTTCCATAGCCATGGTCACTGGAAGATATTAAGTAAACTTTTTATATAATATTTAAAATTCCTTGAAGCTATTTTTAATATCTTCAAAGTGTAGTGTGTAGATAAAATATACTTTGTCCCAGTCAGGATCTTTTTCGGTTCCATGTACGGTAGCACTGCGTATGGCTTTAAACGCAATTTAACTGGACTCGATTTCCACTTGGAGAAATGGAATAGTTTCATTTCGCTTTGACAATAAGACAAAAGCCCGACTTCCACCGCGAAAAAGTAATTTAAATAGATTTTTTTATATAAAATAAGTTTACATTTCCACCAGTAAAGAGATTTATATTTTGTCTAGCAAATTGGTCAATGTGAGGGAAACAAAATATCATAACACTAGGTCCTCTCTGATTACATACCTCTATGAGGGAAAAAGCATGAAGCTGTATATTTTATAACTGAAAACAATATTCCAACAAACGCAGTTTATTTAAGTACTAATTAATATATTAGAAAAACACTAATATTATTGGTGAATCATTTTAATAATAAAAGAAACTTAAAATATTTAAGAATTAGGTTAAGCATCACCTCACTTTAGGCCTAAACCAAAGAAGAACTTACCCTATGTTTGAATATTTATTTTATACAACAAACACAGAAAGCATCTAAGCACTTAATTTAATAAGAACGTAAAGAAAATCATATCAAATTTACAATTTTATTCGTAAGAAGACAAGATATTGGAAGAGAGCTCTACAATGCGCTCGCGCAGATCGCGATGCGGTAAAAATAAATCTACCGGCCGACTGAAACGTGAAACGAAATATATACCACGTGTATTATATTTGCTTAAGATTTCATTTAAAAGTATCTGTGCTATAGTTATGAGTTCAACTCCCGTCTCATTTGATTAAGTTTCCGATGTGCTACAAAAAAATTGTTTTGCTGTTGTTGTTTTTTTTTCTACATTTTTTTTTTGAGTTTCATGCTGTATCCGATACGTACAGCATTAAGCGCAGGGACTCTCGGGGAGTCTGGGAACCTACTGTTAAGACATATTGTTCTCCATTAAGACACGTCCGTTGCCCACCTTCCACCGAATCTTTGAGATTTACGTGTTGAGCTGAGGAACTCAACGCCACGCTTTGTCTTGTCACTAGAGAAATGAAATTAAAATATTTCATTTCTCCAATTAGAAATTGAACTAACGACCGTCGCGGTTACAATCTCGCGCTTGTACCCTTGCGCCTCAATTATAATTTAAATAGTTGAAGTATAAGAATATTTACTTAGCGTTAAATGACAAAGTATTTCGACAAGCTTATTACAGTCTTCTGTAGTATAGTGGTCAGTATCCCCGCCTGTCACGCGGGAGACCGGGGTTCGATTCCCCGCCGGAGAGGTCTTTTTTTTATTTTTGTATTTTTTTTTATTTTACGTAATGATGATTTATCACTAGGGACTCTCCTATATCTCTCCCGCTTTAACTACACTATTATTTATTTCCTAACCTAAATTTATTTTAAAGATAATATCCATAATTTGAAAACTAAAGCTTCAGCCAATTTAATAAAAAACGTATTTTGTAGCAATCTATTGGAATAAAATATTTTATATTGATATAACATTTTTGCTTATGAACCAATTTAAATAAGACAAACATTGAATGATAAGGGACATTTGCCAAAACAGTGACTAGAGTTAGATCGGTTAATCTGTTTCAGAGATTAGCGTGCAAAAATTCATAGACAATAATTTTTAAAATCATAGGTTTCATCAGTTACATTAATAAATACCTTAAAAAATAACTTTTATGTACAGATAGCGATAATTTTTTTTTATTAGCTTCACGCTGTATCCCGTACACAGCAGGGTAGGCAGAGGGAACCTAGTGTTAAGACACTCCGTTCCCCACTTTCTGCCTAATTCTGGAGGCATTGCGTGTTGAGTGGCAGAACTCAACGCCGCGCTTAACCTCGACACCAGAGCGAAGAAATGGAAATATAAATTTAAGTAAATATTTCATCTCCTCGAGTGGGGATCGAACCCACAACCAGTCGGTTTTGAAGTCACACCTCGTGCCGCTGCGCCACGACCGGCCTCATAGCGATAAGTTACAGTTTTATTGTATTTATAGATAAAAACATGTTGTTATTTATCAAAAAAATATCTATTTCGTAAGACGAAGATTTTATTCTCAAAATATTTATTAATGCTCGCCAACGTCCATACCACGTTGAACACACCGGTTCTCGTCCGATCACCGAAGTTAAGCAACGTCGGGCGCGGTCAGTACTTGGATGGGTGACCGCCTGGGAACACCGCGTGCCGTTGGCATTTTGCATTATTTTATTATTATAACATGCATTTTTTTTATTTACATACATTTTAAAATTTATATTTTTTATTAATTGATTTATCATACAAGTTCCACATGTTTAAAGTTACTAATAAAACATTTTGTGTATTGTCCATCTTATTATATTTATATTGTACACTCTTTATAAATTGACACTATCTAAGTACTATTACTAGTATCCTCTACGTACTCACTTACGCTGTATCTCGCACACAGTAGGGTAGGCAGAGGGAACTTACCGATTTTTGGAGGCATTGCGTGTTGAGTAGCGGAACTCAATGCCAAGCAAATTAAATGGAAATATAAATTTAAATAAATATTTAATTTCCTCGTGTGGGTATCGAACCCACAACCAGTCGGTTTTACAGTCACACTTTGTGCCGCTGCGCCACGACTGGCCTCTAAAAAATGTATACTTACCTATAAAAATGTTAAGAATTACTTTTAATATGTTTAACAAATTTTTGATAGCTTGTAAGTTGTATGTGTGACAGTCACAAGTGTTGCCCCTTAAAAATATTATGAGCAAATATATTCTCTTACAACTTTGAGGCGCGTGAAGCAAACAAACTTGAACCCGTGATCAGCTGTTTAAGAAATGGTTCGGAATTGTTACGTTTTAACAAAGAACCGCAAATGGAAACACATTACATTAGGTTTCTCCCAGTGAGATCATGTGGTACCCAAATGTTAAGTTTTTGTTCTGGGATGACGTATAACTGTTTTATGATCAACATCCAGTTCTTCAGCAATGTTGTAGCTCCACTTTTTCAAAGATGGCACTGATTTTATCTGTGACGCTCTGTCACTGTTCAGAGCGAACATTATCTTTCACACAAAAAATTCCAGACTTGAAACGCTCGAACCACAGTAGCATACATGTGTGTGCTACTCTTATTGATACCGCATTAGGGCCGTAAACCACACAAATTTTATTCGCGGCATTCGTCTCATTTTTACTTTTTTTTGTAATAAAACTTTAAAATGTACCGAATTTCTTCGTCACATACGTTCATTTTGCTTGCTTGAAAAACAATTTGAAAAATGGCGGGAACTAGTCTTTTTTAATTAATTTTTTTATTGCATCTTCAGAATGTCATATTTAATGGTATTTAAACCAGCCAGTTACAATCAATACAGTCAAAAAGGTTTGATTACTAAATTATAAGTAATTAAAGTATTAACATTTAAATACGAAAATACCTTTGCAGGCCTATTATGACAAAACAGTTACTTTAAGTATTTATATTTCAAGCTAGGTAGTTAAGTTATCGCGTACAGGCACCATGATATGTATTCATTTTAAGTAGCGTTTAGAATATATAACAATTTAAATATGTTTTACAATCATTCTTGATATTTAGGTGTATGTTTTCATATTTGAAAGAGGTATATTTTAATATTTCGTTAAACTGAAAGAAAAAAGAATTTAAGTTTTGTTAAAAAAAAAACAGTCCAAATAGTTAATTAGGATTAACAATAGGGACTAATTTACACAAGGACTAATTACACAAAAGCTGCTTCTCAAGATATAATTCATTTAAGAATAGGTCCCTACGACTTAACATCCTAATGAAATATTGGGTTTGATTTTTGTAGTGTTATGCAGTCGAGCTAGCTTTTCGCTGTATCAAATGCCGATTTTTGTAGTCATTGCTTATTAAGAGATGGAACTCGCTTTGTGTGAGATATAAAATATTTATTATTGTCATTTACAGTTGCACGCTTCCGCCCCTACGCTTCGACTGGTCTCTACTTATCTATTATTCTCTATATCGATCTATATTTAATCGTTTAATTGTTTATATTTAAACAATAAGGTAAAATAAGAAGAAAGAAACATTATCCACAAAATATTTAATTGTCGTTATACAGGGTGGAAGTGTCAGCACCACATTAAATGAAACCACAGCTTTAACTACTCTATAAAAGCCTAATATAATTCAGAAAAAAATAAATTCCAAAAAATTAAAAAGTTTTTTTTTCAAACAAAATAAATAATAAAATTGTCATTTTAAAACAAAACGCCATTTGTAAGGATGACGCACGCACACATAAACCTATCAAAGGAACACCGCCGCACACGCCTCATTTCGAAATCGAGTCGTATGTATTGGCGATAAAGTTCAAAGTTGTTTAACCTTTAGTAGTATTTTTGTAGTAGTAAGTGTTTATGTTATTGGGATCTATACGTAATCGCGTCACACGAAATACAGGTATGGATAAAAATCGTGAAATGAAAAAAAAATCCTACGTCCAAACTGTTGAGGCATCTTGATTAATTTCTTTAGGTATAGGTTTGAAATATTTTACCCTATATGCTGTTTCCGTAAATGGAGCGCTGCCTCTTCCACCCTGTATACATGTTTATAAATACATATTGTTAAATTTAAATAAATAAATTTAACATTTCTACAGATAAAATGAAAATACGCCCTTATAAAGGTTGCACAGATTATACAATAATAATTAATATTTTTTTATATTTAACCTAAAATTGACTCGTGGGAACGTTAATAATTATATACACAATTATGTCACATATAAAAATTAATTTAAATATAATAAATAAAGATTCATTGAGTAAACACTGATTAGAATGTCGTCTTTTTTACATCATTAAAGTAAGCCTAAAAAGACACAATTTTGTAACGATATTAGTTGGAATTATTAAAATAGTTAAAAAATGTCGCTACTGATTTACCACCAAAATACTAATATTTAATTATATAAAAAAAAATACTTAAACTAAAAAATAAACCATAAATAAAAAAACGAGCTCTTCTAGAATACTTATTTTAGTATATTTCGAAAAAAAACTCACTGCCGCACTCACAAATCTTAATTAATTTAATGCCAATTAAATAAGATAACGTCGATTAACTAACGTCTATAAGATGAATAACGTAAGTTCAGAGTTTTAATAGAAAATTAATTAATTAAGCAAAAATATTATGTCTTTTAGAAGGAATGAACAATGGTTGTGAAATTATTTTACGAAAATTTACATGAAAGTAACAAAAATGGATTAGTAAGTACCTATTTGTTATTATATTAATCACAATACAATATATTAATATATTTGTATAAATAAGTCGTGCGTACGACTGTAAAGTGTAAACATGACTATCGTGGGTTCGATTCCCGATCGAGGAAATGAAATATTTAATATTTTCATTGCTGCTTTTAGTTGTGCCACTTAACGCTTCGAAAATTCGGCAAAAACTGGCAAACGAAAGTGTTTTTTTAATGGGAGTGCCTCAATACTAGGTTCCCAGGTTCCTATGGCTCCAGGTATAAATGATTTTATTGGGAATTGTTAGAATATTTTATGGCTAAATCAAAATTACAATAATAATCCTATAGATTTAAATCCTAGATTAAAAATATTAAATTATTCTTATACTCCATTATTAAAATTATTGCTTGCTTTTCGAAGATTCGATTAAATGTTAAATGGTACATATAATATACATACTGTACAAATTGATCTTAATAAAAAAATATTGTCATATTTCTTGATATAAAAATTTCATAGCCATTTTTTTTCATTAATACATTAAATCAGGAAATTTTGCCAATTATTTGCTCCCATGTTTTTATTTTCTTCAACGCATCGCGAGCAGCTGACGCCATCAGACCTTCTGGGGAGTGTCTCGGTTCAAATCCCAAAATCAATGCGGATTGAGTTAGGTAGCTTACGATCTGGAAAAGAGAAATAAAATGATAAGGATAAAAAATATAAGTTACAATACATGTATAATTTTATTTTCAACTTCACGCTGTATCCCGCATATAGTAGGGTAGGCAGAGGAACCCTAGTGTTAAGTCATTTCGCTCTCCATTTTCCGCCAAATTCTGGAGCTATTACGTGTTGAGTTGAACTTAACGCCGTCCTTTGCCTCAACACCAGAGCGAGGAATTGTTAAATTAAATATTTTATTTCCTCGAGTGGGAATTGAACCCACAACCTGTCGCGTTTACAGCCTGTGCCCCTGCGTCACGACTGGACTTTTAGAAAAGTGTTATTAAGACACAATTGTTATTAAGAGACAAAATTGAATATTTCATTGGCGTTTTACAATTTTTTCTAAAATTCAATACATATATTTCCTAAATGAGTAAAACTGAATTATAACGTGAACGATAGTAACCTCTTTTAGACGAGTTCTAAGATTTTCTTTGGTGATAGCCTTTCTTTCAAAGTCTCTCGTAGTCAGCACCATGAGAGGAGCGTGGAGTTCATACAGAGTTATACCTGTAAATTTATAGTTGAAAAAATATTATTAGTAGTTGGGAAGAAGAAAATTTAATGAAATTTAAATGGATGATCCTCGGACATACTGTCTACTAAATAAAACAAAAAATATCAACATCTATATTTTTAGATCGTTTAACAAATAATCCAAAAATATATACAATCGAATTTATACTCTCAGATTAGTTAGCTAAATCATCTAAAAAAGACAATACTAAATATTTTCGAAAAGTTTTTTTATATAATATCTATATCTAGCCTTCTTTTCCTAAAACCCTTACCTCGCAATCTAGAATATCCTGGCTCTATAATATCGAACACTTTCATCAAATCCCTGCAAATCTCCACCTTCCTCTGCAACAGCGTCTCCGACATCTGATGTATCATATAGTCCGTTACTTTCCCATACAACTGGCTGAGGGAGTGTTTCGCGGAGAGACACAGATAGTGACTGTCGTGGAGAACATTTCGATATTTGGTCAAAAATGTTTCAAAACCTGCCACATCGTTTGCGTCTATTTGATCAAAATCATCGGTTAACCTGAAATATTTAATAATAAGCTTAAAATTGCTATATATTTAATTTAAAAAAAAAATTGCTTCACGCTGTATCCCGCACATGGCAAGGTAGGCAGAGGGAACCTAGTGTTAAGACACTCTGTTCCCCACTTTCTGGCGAATTCTGGAGGCATTGCCTGTTGAGTGGCAGAACTCAACGCCGCGCTTTGCCTCGACACCAGAGCGAAGAAATGGAAATATAAATTTAAGTAAATATTTCATCTCCTCGAGTGGGGATCGAACCCACAANATATATATATATATATATATATATATATATATATATATATATATATATATATATATATATATATATATATATATATATATATATATATATATATATATATATATATATATATATATATATATATATATATATATATATATATATATATATATATATATATATATATATATATATATATATATATATATATATATATATATATATATATATATATATATATATATATATATATATATATATATATATATATATATATATATATATATATATATATATATATATATATATATATATATATATATATATATATATATATATATATATATATATATATATATATATATATATATATATATATATATATATATATATATATATATATATATATATATATATATATATATATATATATATATATATATATATATATATATATATATATATATATATATATATATATATATATATATATATATATATATATATATATATATATATATATATATATATATATATATATATATATATATATATATATATATATATATATATATATATATATATATATATATATATATATATATATATATATATATATATATATATATATATATACATATATATATATATATATATATATATATATATATATATATATATATATATATATATATTTAATTAACCTGTAAAGTATAAGCGTAGCACAAGGATATAATATCTCCAGCCTTATGAGGTAAAGAAGCTCTGACAGTCAAGGGTCTTCCAGGTTTTCGTTCAGCATCAGTATGTGTGGTGGAGGGCGTGCAGTCGTGGGCCAGGAGAAACGCTGCATCGTACAATGCTCTAGCATTCGCCCCACTACCACCTACTTCGAATGCGTTCACCTATGAACAGTATATTTTATATGTAGATTGTTTTTTACAACAAATAATATATTCATATTACTTCATTTTTATGATTAATATTTTTTTTTGGATGGATGAATATCAGAGTTAATTTCTTTTGATATAAAAAACCTTAACGACAACTCGCCACTAAGCCTACCTCCTGATAAGTCACCACTTTTCACCTACTGATACATTACCATTTTGACTCTGCCGTAACTTAAAGCAGCGCCAACTTGATTAGGAAAACAAAAATATTTTCAATAAACAAACAGATTCCAAAAGTGGAATTTTGAACTAAATTTATTGCATTCTGCTGCGTTCCAATGATACACCACAATGACATTCATTTACAATGACCATACGGAAAAGTTGTTAAATAAAGAAATTTTAGTTGATTGTTACAAACAAGGAAACTATAGCTAACCCACCTCCAATATACCACAAACAGTATGTATTTCTTCATCATCAAAATCCAAACCCCACTTCTTTAATCTCTGTACCACGTTCCTTTCGTTCATCGGAAATATATCGCCTCTCGCGCGGCGCATAGCGTTGTGCGCCTCCATAGATGATACTGCGCGCCATTTATCTGGATCTTCTTGTTTTAAGAGAAGACATCTGAAATTTTTTAGTTGTTTTTAGGAGTTTCACGCCTTTATCCGCATAGCCGAGTAGGCACTTCGTCCCTTATTTTCTATCGTATTTTTGAAAAGGTTGCGGCGAACGTGGCGTATCAGCACAACGTCTCAGCGTAAACACTGAAGTTAGATAGCTTATATAATAATAAATTATCATAGCATCTATTCGACCGCAGGTAAGAAGACATAGAGCAATGTTGACTTTCACCACGCAATGTCTCAAAAACTGTACCTACGGCGCGGCGTGTGGGAAACGGAGTGTCTTAACATTAAGTTCCCTCTGTCTACTTTGTTATTCGCCGAATACAGTGTGATGCTGAAAAAATATTTAAATAAATTTTAATATAAATAATTACATTTATTATAATACTGTCAGAGCGCGGCGTTGAGTTCCCCCATTCAAGATGCAATGCCTCCAGAATTCGGCGGGAAATGATGAATATCTTACACTAGGTTCCTCCTGCCTACCTTGCTGTGTGTGGAATACAGCGTGACGTGACGCTACAAGCAAAAATAATACCTTAAAGGAGTAAGTGCTTGATAAGAATCCTTCAAATCCTCAATCCGACTATAATCAGGTGGAATTGTCTTTAACGTATCACATTCATATATTGAGTGTCCGGTGTACTTGCCCAGACCATGGCAAGTGCTGCTGCATAGCGGCCATTTACATCCTGGGCATCTAAAAACATTAAAAATAAGATTTTAAATATTAATCTATGAAGACATGATTGCCGTCGTGGCGCATTGGCAGTGTCTGACTGTAATCGCATCGGTTGTAGGTTCGAATCTCATCTGGGTGAAAGATTTATTTACATATTCTGTTACAACAATACAAAGCGCAATGTTGAGATCAACCACTCAACACGTATTGTCTCAAAAATTAGGCGGAATATGGGAAACGGAGTGCCTTAACACTGGATTCCAACCTACGTGGCTATGAAACAGCGTAGAGTTACTTACTGTGACAAATTCGATTCATCCAGCTCTCTATAACATCCTAGACAGATGAGTCCACATCCGGAACAAGGACCTACGACCAGCGCAGGCGCCTCTATGATTACTTCGCCAGGTTTGATGTCTCTTGTTGCGACTACGTATCTGAAATATATTATAAGAGATACTTATTTATTTATTTATTAGATCCACTAGTGATGATAACATTACACAGTGACAAAGAAAAGAAATACAAAATAAAACTTAAGTCTAAATGCACCATCTTTGTGGATACAGCATGCAATATTATACAAAAATAATAAATTGTACGGTTTTCATTATTTCAGTTTGTTTACAATTTCAATAAACAAAGTAGAATTAAAGTTATTAATGCAAAACACGTTAAAATATATTATTACAAAAAAAAAAATTAAAAAAAAACCTCAATGACAATTCGATAATAAATAGAAAGATAAATTTAAACGAAATTATTTATTTCGTTAAAATGTGGCGAACTATTTTAAATTTATATTTAGACAATGTGTCTCTAAATGGGTCTAAGACTTCTTTGTGGTCGTTGAATATTTCAGATAGTCGTGAAATCAGTGAGTTCCTACCCAGGACTGTTCTACGGAGAGGTCTTACTAGAAGCGTAATTGGCTTGCGTGGATACCGGTACGGGACATTAAATCTTAATTTGGATAGTACATCTGGATTATCGTTTGTGCCCTTAAGATATTTATATAAGTACATTAAATCTAATAAATCTCTTCTGTTATTTAGAGTATGCATTTTGAAATATGCCAGTTTTTTGCTATATGAATTAATTTCTTTGGCCCTACTGTGAGCGAATGCCAGATGATAAAGAAAACGCTTTTGCACCCTCTCTATTCGCAAGCAGTGTGTTGCATAATGCGGCCTCCACACCACGCTACCATATTCTAAAATGCTTCTTACTACGCTATTATACAATACTATTTTAGTATTATAATTTCGAAACATTTTGCTGTTCCTGAGAACAAAATCTAGCATTTTTGATACCTATATATTTATATGGAAATATTAATATCGAAATATTATAGAGTAGAGGAGTATGTTTGGTTGAATGTGATAATCTCAGAAAACACTGGTTCGAACTGTAAAATTATTTTTGTTTTGGATAGTCTATTTGCCGAGTAAAGCTGCCTGTGATTAGGCGTAGTTTTGAAACTAAGGCCATATTATTATATTTATTAACCGTGTTAAACTCTGAGATCGACCTTGCGAGTGATCTTGAGATGCCATTTTAATCAACTATGAATGAAAACGACATTCCAGGATCGCTGTAAAAATTGATCTCAGAAGGGTTTATAAATACGGCCCTAAGATATTATATTTTATCCATAATATTTTGGTATTTTATGTGACCTCGTGGGCGCAGCCGAAGATAAAAGCTAGTTTTTATAAAATTATAATATTTAAAGTTATAGAATAATCATAGCCATTGTAGCTTATGGGTTTTATCCAAATAACTGACGCCTTTGTAAAATATATGTTGTTCATAAAAAAGAAGCTATAGATGTCTCTTTCGAACCTACAACCACTGTCTACAAAGTGGACGACGCTCTGTAGTTTAATGTTTGTACAGTATACACTACTCTTAAAACAGATAGGATGATTGCCAAGTACCGTACTGCGATGCAGGTGGGAACTTTACATCTATTTTTGGGAATATGATAAAGTTGTCTTTCGTCTAAATGTATGTGGGTAAATATTTGTTGTAAATCAATATTTCTAACTTAACTTATCATATACATATATTTGTAATTGGTCATGTATCATAATAAGTAAATAAATATCTAAACAAAAACAATTCAAAACCAAATTTTACTAAGTTGCATAAAAACGTCAGTAGTGTCAGTAAGATAAAACCGGCTCGGCAGATGGTTCTAGTTCTAATGAGTAGAGCTAGCAAAAAATTCAACAGTTAGATGAACTGTTCAAGTCTGTTCTGTATCAAAAACATCTTACCTGCCCATGATATCGGAATGCTTGATCTCATAACACAAGTCCTTCTTGAGCTCATCCTGCTTGATCTTAGTTTCTTCTGTATCTTCCTTCTCTTCCTTAGAACTGACTGCAGCTTCATTAATAATATTCTCCTTATTTCGACCATCATTTCGTGTCCTTCTTTTCTGCTGCGAAAAGAAATAAAAACATATCAATCTTTTATATTATGATGACAGAAATTGGGATTGTCGTCGTGGTGCAGTAGCACATCGTGTGACTGAACGCACGGCGGTTGTGGGTTCAATCCCAATTGGGAAATAAATAACCGGTGACAAAATAAATCGCGGTGATGAGTTCTGCCACTCAACATGCAACGTCTCCAAAATTCGATGTTAAAATGAGAAACATAATATCTTAATGCTAGGTTCCCTCTGCCTACCCTGCTATATACGACAGCTATACAACGTAAAGCAAAAAAATAAACAAAAAATAAATAGGAACTGTGCCTTACACAGGTGATGCACCTCAACATCGGGAGTGCCGTGTAATAGTAAATATAAAGTGGAACGGAGACACGTCTGCGAGCCGCGCCCAGTGACGTAAGAGTGCATGAATGGAAGTCTAGAGTTGGTAGTGACTAGTGACTAATGACTAGTGACTAGTAACTACCTCGCGTCGATAGCTTTCAAAAATCATATGGCTCTTTGGTAACCCTGATGTTGATTTATATGACCGTGAAATGGATGATGTGATTCGTTTATAATGGTATTGTGGTATAGACTATTTTATTTATATTAATCTTATTTTTTTATTTAGTTTTGGTAACTTGGATTTTTCATTTTTGGTAATTTCATTTAAGTAATGAAAGTGCATTAGTTTACTTTACAGTTGTTATGAGTAAGAATCATGTTCGTAGATATAATATATGTACATGGTTTTTATTTTATTAACTTCGCACTGCATCCTGCAAAGACCAGAGAAGCCAGATGGAAACTAGTGATAAGATATTTCATTCCCCATTTATGGCCCAATTTTCGAGACATTATAGGTTGACTGAATGAACTCAACGCCGCGTTTTGTCTTGTTACTAGAGCGAAAAATTGGAAATTATTAACTCCTTCGAGTTCCAGCCCACAACAGTCGCGTTTATTTTAACACTGTGCCACTGCGCCACGACGGACTCATTTTTTTACAGCCTCGCGATGTATTCCGTATGTAAAAGGGTAGGTAGGGATTAGAGTTAAGACACTTCGCTTCCTACTTTCCGCCAAATTGTGGAAGCATTGCGTGTTGTGTCACCCCGCTTTGCCCACACACCAGAGCGAAGAAAAGAAAATATTAAATATTTAACATCCTCGAGTGGGAATAGAGCCCACAACCTGTCGCGGTTACAGTCACACGCTAGTGCCACTGCGCCACGACTGGCTTCAATAATTTTAACAATTTTTTTATCATTATTAGACCAAATGATGGATAATGATTATTCGGTTTCTTCTAAACGACTCTTTAGTTTGGCACGCAAAGGTTTATTGCCGCTTGAGTTATATAAATATAGCTTCGCAGATTGTAAGTGCCTTTACATATTGATGTATCACTATCATATATAATCGTTTATACAGCTTTTATGAGTTTTTTAAAATATGAATGTTTATTTTTATGAGAAATTATTTTCTGTATGTTATACGACTTTCATATGAAATATTTAGTATTAGGACCTTGAATAAATAAGTCCTCGCTCGTTTTTTTTTTGTTTAAAAAAGTTAATTTAAAATATAATGCTTACAATGACATTACTCAAAGTATTGTTCATCATTAGAGACCACTTTCTCCCATCTCTCTGGTAGCAATTGAATCCCCCGTCGGAAAAACGACTCATCTTTCGAGGCAATCCAGGAATCAAGCCATTTTTCGGCTTCTTCAAAAGAATGGAAGCGCTGCTCGCTTAAACCGTGCGCCATCGACCGAAACAAGTGGTAATCGGAGGGGGCTATGTCCGGTGAATACGGCGGGTGGGGTAGAACTTCCCATTGAAGTGTTTCCAGGTAAGTTTTGACTGGTTTTGCCACATGTGGCCGAGCATTATCATGTAATAAAATCACTTTGTCGTGTCTCTGCTCGTATAGTGGCCGCTTTTCTTTCAGAGCGCGACTCAAACGCATCAACTGAAGTCGATAGCGAGCTCCCGTGATAGTTTCATTAGGTTTAAGCAGCTCATAATAAATTACGCCCTGCTGATCCCACCAAATGCAGAGAAGAAGCTTAGAACCATGGATATTTGGTTTTGGCGACGATGTTGATGCGTGACCCGGCATGCCCCACGATTTTTTTCGCTTTGGATTGTCGTAGTGAATCCACTTTTCATCCCCAGTGACGATACGGTGCAGAAAACCTTTTCTCTTTTGCCGTTGAAGCAACAATTCACACATGAGAAAACGTCGTTCTACGTCTCTCGGCTTCAACTCATACGGCACCCAATGCCCTTGCTTTTGGATCATTCCTAACGCTTTTAAACGTTTTGAAACTGTTGACGCATCTACTTGTAACGTTTTCCCGAGCTCTACTAACGTCTGACATGGATCTTCTTCAAGCAATGCCTCCAATTCTGTCTTCAAATTTTGTCGGTGCTCCAGAACGCTCTTTGTCTTCAAGGTCAAAATCATTACTTTTGAAGCGCCTAAACCAGTCTCTGCACGTTGTATTCGACAAAGCATTGTCTCAACGAGAATTCTGTGTGCTTCTGCTGCAGATTTTTTCTGAATAAAGCAGTGCAATAAAATTCCCCGCAAAAACACTTTATTTGGCACAAAAGTACACATTTTCACAAAGGGAAAATAAATATGTAGTTGACACTGTAGTAAACACTATTCTACTATAATTTGAGGTTACATATAGTACTACTTTGGTGATTCGTTACCGTACGAAATTCCATGCACAGAGTGCCGCGACGCCATCTTTCAAAAAACAGCAACGTCCTAATATTTTAATTATCTTTGCTGAGGAAAATGATAATCCCTGCTACATGTAAGATTTTGCTTACAGCATTAAGCTGGGAAAAAATATTCTCGGTCTGTTAACCAGGCAAAGCGCGGCGTTGGGTTCTGCCACTCGAACGAAACGAAGCGTAAGACATTTAAGGTTTCAGTTCCTGGTATATGCGCGGGATACAGTGGGAAACTTATAAATAGTATGTATATGTTATCGCCAATCTGTATTATACGGTATTCTATACAATACCACGGCAATGTATAGAATATCTAAAAAAAATAGAAACGTTGAAAGTTCAAAGACGAATGACAGTCGAGACTAGGTGGCGTAGAACGCCGAAATCTTACCAGAAGTTGCCCGAGTGGCAATCGCAGCCATAACCATCCATACGATAATATATTTATTTTAAATATAATATATACTCATTCTTACGATTCTTCCAATTCTTTACCTGATCTCAATAAAATTTTCCAAATATTTTCATGAAATGAGGCGAGTCGTGGCGCAGTGGCACAGATTGTGACTGTAAAATTGACTGGTTGTGGGTTCGATCCCCACTCGAGAAAATAAAATATTTACTTACATATATATTTTCATTTCTTCGCTCTGGTGTCAAGGCAAAGCGTGGCGTTGAGTTCCGCCGAATATGAATGCCTCCAGAACTCGGCGGGAAGTGGGAAACTGTGTGTCTTAACACTAGGTTCCCTCTGCCTATTTTATTGTGTGCGGGATTTGATTTGATTTGATAAATGATAATCGAGTGATGAGAATAATTCACTAACTCACAACTGAAAAGTGTTTGTTTGAAACTTCTTTCACACTAAGACTAAATATAAATCTTATACATATAAAATGATATTCACGTCACAGCCATTACGATATAATAGCATTTAGAAATTTTAAAAATATATTTGTATTAGACAATTGTAGGAGTGGAGTGGAACATTAAAAATCTATATATAAAACACTCATACGTTACCCAGTGACTGACAGACAAAGCACAGTCGAGACTGTGCGGCGTAGAACGCTGAGATCTAACCAGTCCTTTTGTGGTATTTTCGTAAAAGAGAATTTTTCAAAATTCCTACGAACACGGCAAAACAGTGGATTTTACTACTATTTTACGTTGTATAATTCGAGCAAACAAAATTCCAGACGGTATAAATGTATGAATGTAAGCACGACAGGTTGTGGGTTCGATTCCTACTCAAGGAAATAAAATATTTATTATTTTGATTTCCTCGCTCTATAACGAGGCAAAGTGCGGGTTTAAGTTCAACCACTCAACACGCCATGCCTTGAGAATTTGGCGGAAAGTAGGAAACGAAGTGTTCTAATGGAAACAGAGTGTCTTAACACTTAATTCCCAGGTTCCCTTTGCCTATCCTGCTATGTGCGAGATACAGCGTAAAGCTACTAGAGTCTTATTTAAAACAAAATAAGCTTATTCTCAAATGTGATGATCAAATTTCATATATTCCACGTCTAAATGCGTTCTGTTGATAGCCGAAACATTTTTCTTGGCAGTGGTTTAACTGGTGTTGTGAACACGCCGGTACTATTGTCCCGCCGTTTCTTGGACCCGGTTCAAAATTATTTTGATTTCATTAATTTTTTATGTGAACCAATGTAAGTCGTATATTTCTTAGGTTTATTGTGATTGTGCTAGTTATTTTTGGTAGATTTTACTATCAAATGGAAAATAATGTTGTCGTGTACTTTTTTTTTTATTAAATTACATAATTTGTAGCATAATGTTTTTATAGCGCGACGTTGAATTCCGCCACTGAACACGCAATGCTTCCAGAATTTGGCGAAAAATGGAGAACGGAGTGTCTTAACACTAGGCTCCCTCTGCCTACTCGACTGTGTAGGATACACCCTTTTAGTTTGTCTACCAGAACGGAAAAAAGAAAATTATTTAAAATTTAGATTTTTTTTGAGTGTAGATTGAATCCACGCGCTAAAAGTCAGATGCTGATTCACCATGGGCGTAGGCATGGGGTTGGTCCGTGCCCACCGCAGAATTTTTTGATTAATGGAAAATTAAGAAGAAAGAAGAGAATTGGAGAATGAAGAAAATATCTTTACACAAAGAGATAAGTTCGAAACTAAAGTCAAATCCCTGGAAATATCTGTAAGTACGCTCATGTGTTTCACTGCGCCACCATGGCATCTCTACGTTACTTATAATTATAACAACTTTAAAATAGAGTTATATATTTTTTCTTTCTATTAAAATAATCTTTAAAAACATTGCGCAATATAACTTAAATAACACAATAAACATGTTGAGCTACATACTCGTACGTTCAAAACGGAGCAAGTTGATCTGACGGAGGGAACATATCCTCCATGTTCTAGATATCTTCATTAATTGTTATTATCCAAATGTTAATGTTTAAATACGCTATTAGAATTCGACTATACGGTAGAGAACCAGAAGTTTGAATTTCCAAGTTTTATTTACGACCTATTTGAATGTTCAACTATAATCGTAAAATATATCTCGTTAAAATCTCATCTCATTGCTAGCTAAAAATATATATTTCTGTATAAATCAGTTTCATCTCCGCTGCTTTCATCAATTGATGATTTCGTATGTTGTTATAGAGGCGAGCCGTGGCACAGTGGTATAGGCGTGCCACTGTAAGTGTTCGGGGCAGGTTGAGAGTTCGATTTCCACTCGAGGAAATGAAATATTGAATATTTTATTTTTTCTAGCTCTGACAACAAGATATAGCGAAATATTTATAACCTAAAGATTTCGGGCGAAAATCAATAACGGAAGTGTCTTAATGAGTATAGAGCGTCTTAACACTAGGTTCCCAGGTACCTACCCTGCTATGTGCGGGGTACAGTGTAATAAAAATTGTAGCCTAAAATAAAAATATTTTTTCTATGATTTTGTACTTCAATACATTAAAACTTGAACGTAAAACGTCTGAGCAAGTAGTTTAACTGACGTTAATCGACCTTTAAACCAACAATAAACACAATTGAGCAAGAAATATTATTTTAAGGGAAATCTGTTGCATGTTTCGACATTTAGGGAAGAACCAAACAACGTGCCACCAGAGCTATTAGGATTTCATCGAGCTACAAACTAAAATACTCCACTATACTATGAACTGATGATAAATGTATGTTCCCTTTCAAATTGATAGTTTGTTGCCGAAACATTAAAACGTTTCTTATGTGCGATGAAATGTGGATTTAGGTGATGTGTTACTACTATCGAGTTAGCTAGTAGAGTACTAGATATCATTAAATAATTAATTTCCCAGAGCGAGAATCGATCCAACAACCGTCGCATTTACATATTTCACTGCGACACGACGAACTCAAATGAATACACGTATAAATTTACTTAGCTTTTTGTTTACAGTAAGCATAAACATCACTGGTAACGAGGCAAAGCTCGTCATTAGTTCCGCCATTCAACACGCACTGCCTTTAAAATTCATTAGGAAATAAGATACGGTAGTCTTTTAATGTTAACAGAGTATCAGAACACTAAGTTCCCAGGTTCCAAATGTCTACCCTGCTGTGTGCGGGATAAAATGTGAAGCTAAAAAAAAGTATTACTTACTCTACTCCTATACTTCCTTATCTAGTTGTACAATCAAGTTTTAGCTTTCTAAGTTCTATATTTTTTAACTTCACGCTGTATCCCGCATGATCGTGGTTCGCATGATCGTGACTCGAGGAGATGAAATATTTATTTAAATTATATTTCCATTTCTTCGCTCCGGTATCGAAGCAAAGCGCGGCTTTGAGTTCTGCCACTAAACACGCAATGCCTCGAGAATCCGGCAGAAAGTGGGGAATGGAGTGTCTTAACACTAGGTTCCCTCTGCCTACCCTGCTGTGTACGGGATACAGCGTGAAGCGGAAAAAAATATAAACATAAGTTTGTAGCACGTCGTCGGTTGGCGCGGCTCCCGCCCGTCTGTGTACGATATGACGTTACGTCGAGTTTGTCTAAACGACAAATCATAAATGTTTTGTCTTGACTAGATCTTAATTTGTTTTAAAGCCATATCAAAATAATGTTGTAATTATTTTAATATGGCTTTATGAATAAATAAATATATTTATTTAAGTGTTTTAAATAATTTTATTTAATTGAGACCAGTCGTGGCGTAGCGGCACTAGGTGTGACTGTAAAACCGACTGGTTGAGGGTTCGATCCCCACTCGAGGAGATGAAATATTTACTTAAATTTATATTTCCATTTCTTCGCTCTGATGTCGAGGTTAAGCGCGGCGTTGAGTTCTGCCACTCAACACGCAATGCCTCCAGAATTCGGCAGAAAGTGGGGAACGGAGTGTCTTAACACTAGGTTCCCTCTGCCTACCCTGCTGTGTGCGGGATAAAGTGTGAAGCTGTAAATGAATATAAGACTGTTCTTATACAAATTTATTCACTTCGTATCTTACATATAGCAGGGAAGGCAGATGGAACCTAGCGTAAAGACACTGTAATTCATGCATCACCTAGTTTTAGACGGAGCACAACGCCGCGATTTGCTATAGCGAGTACGTGAATATATTAAATATTTTATTCCCCCAAAAGAAACCGACACCGCTCTTTAAGAAAGTGTTATTCATGTGAATAGGAATTAATAATCGAACCCACAGCGTAACGTTTACAGACAGGGCCTTGCCGCTGCACCACGTCGGCCTCTAAAAATCGATTTTATTTTCCAATTAGTTAAACGTTTTAAAATTAGTTTTAAAATTAGTTAAACATAGTGCGACATTAGATGTCATTCACAAAATAAAGAACCGAACGAGTTATGCCCAAATCTATATGTATAAAAGGACATGTACCTGACTGACTGAGGTAAGACGCACGCACAGCCGTAACCGCTGTGCGTAGAAACGTGAAATTTGGACAGATGTTTATTTTCGTAATCTGGACATCCACTAAGAAGGGATTTTGAAAAATTTTAACCCTAAAGGGATGAAATAGGGGTTGAAAGTTTGTATGGAATTTTTTTAAATCGGCACCGATTTTTATAAAATTTGAAATTCAGACTCTTAAAAATATTTCATTGAACACGTGTTTCATGTTTTTTTAGAATTCCCCCCCTAAGGGTGCAAATAAGGGGTTAACAGTTTGTATGGAAAAATCTTTAAATCGCCACCGATTTTTATAAAAAATTAAATTCAGACTGTTAAAAATATTTTATTGGACACGTGTTTCGTGGTTTTTTTAGAATTCACCCCTAAGGGTGCACTAGTCTCTACATAATAAGCAAAATACAAAAACAGTTAAACACAAAAATATAATACTTAATTTTTACTAAGCTTAAAGTGGTCATAGCTTAGTGGGGCGATGTCTGATTGTAAGAGAGACGATTGTCGGTTCGATACCCACTTGGGGAATTTTTGTATGTTTTTTTAGCTTTACGCTGTATCCCGCACATAGCAGGATAGGCAAGAGAACCTAGTGTTAGGGAACTTTGTTCTCCATGAAGATACTTTCTGTCGGATTCTTAAAGCGTGTTGAGCGGCGGAACGCAACGCCGCGCTTCACCTCGTTTCCAGAGAAAGGAAATATAAAAAATATAAAATATGTAATTCCCTTGAACCCAACACCCTCATGTTTACAGTCACACGCTTGTGCCCCTGCGCCACGACATCCTGTAAAATGTTTTTTGTGTACATTTTCTTCTGCCTACCCTGAAGCTGAAGTAGTTATGTTTTATTAAAAAAACCTATTTAAACCAACAGAAACGAACGCTACATTAAAACGAAACGAGCATCTCTTAAATCACATTTTGTATGAAATATTGGGAAATTAAAACAAAATTATTGAACGTGGCACGTTCGTTTGAAACAATTTTCCGCAAATTAGCAGCGCTTTTGATGCCAAAAGCCTTGCCAACTAGAAATAGATGCACTTGCTATCTCACGGCCCCAAGGGTTATTTGATAGTGTACTTTTCAATATAATATTTTTTTTTACTTCACGCTGTATCCCGCATATAGGAAGAAACGCAGTGGGAACCTATTGTATGATGAACGACTGATTTCGCCTAAATGGAAATCAAACTCGAAACCATCGTTTATTCAATCAGACAGTATCCCACTGCTTCACGATGACCGTAAAGAATAATACCTACTAGGTAATTTACTATAAATTATTTTAAATGTTTATTATATTAAAAAAAAAGTTTTCACATTCGACAATGTTCAATGGGAACGGGGAATTATGAAAAACATGCGTAAAGATTGAAAAAAAGAAACTGAACTAAACTAGCTTCACGCTTTATCCCTAGCGGGATAGTCAGAGAGAACGGAGCGCCAAACGCTACGGTCTCTCTCTCGGTCCCCTTTGGCCTCGTCCACTGTCATTAACCTCTTCATACATGCCCCCCCGGAGGGCTGAGAGGTCCTCATGCTTTTTACGTGACCTTCCTCCAGTATCAAAGATACTGTATTTTTGAAGGTCAACCGAAGTCTCCCCCTACCTGTTTTACCTAACAACTTATCCATATAACTATTAGCCTAATAAAAATCTTTTGTTGGAATAAGTTGTACTGACAGACAACTCATAGACTAACTAGCTTACCAACAACTGAAATTAAAAAGTTGAAAATTTGTATGGTAGGAGTAGACAAGGGTGGAGGATGTCCCGATCTTCCTTCGGGAAAAAAATGAAATATTCCACTTTGCCCTTTCAGTTATAATTTCGGACAAAATTTCGTTCGAAGACCAGTCCATTGTACATATGTATATCATCACATTTACTCATAAAAATAGAAAAAAATATATCATATAAGTAGTATTGTATTGTGGCCTCAATAAAGAAAGCAATCAATCAGGAATCGAATTGGCGTACTGTGCCAAGATTGCCAGCGTTTGATGCCAGGAGGCGCTGACATACCGGCGTCTGGCACACCGGCGCACCGCGCACTGGCACATTAAATATTATTTGGATTATTTTAATTAGCTTAGCTGATAGCTATTATGAGATTACAGGCGTGGTCTTTTAACTGAATTTGTATTGTTTTTTATGCTCTTTTTGCTCTATTTATAGGCAGTATTAAAATACTGTAACTTAGTATTTTCTGAATAAGTGTTCCATGGAATGAGTGTCCATTACTGATATGTTTCAAGTGGCCTATCAAAATGAGAACTGTCGCTCACTTTCACTGTTCTAGATTCTAGATTCGTTTTTTTTTTCTTTTCAGCTTCACGTTGTATCCCGCTCGTAGCAGGGTAGGTAGAAAACTAAGTTTTAAGGCATTATGTATCCCATTTTCCCCGGCGGCGAAAATTTTTCAAAATATTTGCCTTTCAAATATTCTGTAATTGAGTGTCTCACTGCCTCCGTCTACCCTGCTGATCGAGTAAAATCATAAAGCAAAGTTTTAATTATATTTGTTAATAACTCTGTATAATATTCGAAAAGACAAAAAAAATCTCTCTAGTTAATAAAGAAATTAAACACACAAACATTTCTGATTCGCAAATCTCTTTGTTTGTTTACACTAACCTTTTTCTTATGAGACTTTTTGTTCATGACGGATCGGTGCACAGATCTGAAACAAAATGTTATTTTAAACTTCAAAGTAATGCTAAAAACTATAAAATGTAGCGCATAGAATCATAGTTCTATAGGTATACTATATCGTGCCTCTATTCATATTTTTAGTATAAAATAAACAGCTTCCATTTTTTTTACATAATTCAAATGAATAAATATGTTATGGTGAGGGGCACAAGCGTATGACTGGAAAGGCGACGGTTGTGGGTTCGATTCCTTAAGGCGAAATGAAGTACTTTTAAATATTCTTGCTTTAGTAACGGGGCAAAGCGAGGCATTTCTGTCCCCCATTAAAAGATTTCTGTTCTAATGGGGAACGGAGTTCCTTGATAGTGAGTTCCCAGGTTCCTTTTGCTTATTTTGCTACAAATGAGATATAATATGCAGTTACAAAATACATAGTTTATCTCTACAAAGCGGAGTTGAGTTCTGGCTCTCTACATACAAAGCCTCAAAAACTGAGCGGAAAATGACGAATGGAGTGTCTTAACAATAACCCATTAACCTCTGCCTACCATGCGGGATACAGTGTGAAGTTAAAAAATATAAAACTTAGAAAGCTAAAACTTGATTGTACAACCAGGTAAGGAAGTGTAGGAGTAAAGTAAATTTCAAAATTCGTACGAGAACGGAAAAAAGAGGGATTTTAAATTTTACACCTAGAACTCTAGGCAAACAAAGTTGTGGGCGGCGGCTAGTATAGTGTAAGATAAAGATAGATTTTCTCAATTTTTTTTATTACATTAATTAAAGAACTAGGTCCTTTAATTAATGTAATAAAAAAAATGTTTTATAGCTTAATATACAGTTAACAGCTGTTTTTTAGCAGAACATATGATAAAACAACACCCAATTCGAATTCGACGAAAAGTTGCTTTGATGGCCTTATATCAAATGAATAGTAAAGTTATTTATATTAATTTTATGAAAACTCAAGCGAGCTTTGTTCGTCTACAATCCGGGATTTCGGTATTTTAATTAAACATTGCGTCGACCAAAAACTGGGACAGTTGCGAAACGCGAGATGAGGAATTGTGGTGTAAACAAATCTGAATGAGTTTGTATGAGTTTTTTTTGTAAACTTAGGGAGGATTCACATTATTCTGTTCTCGGTCCTGTCTCAGTCTGATAAAAATATTCTTATATGAGAGACAATAAGAACAATATTGATGCTATGGTTCCGGTCAAGTTCCAGTCCAATCCCACATATAAGAAATCTTTCTGCTACAAGAATTTGAGATCGGACCGATAACGGCACTATAGTAGTTTTAAATGTTACTAAGTCTTAAATAAATATTATTATTATTATAGTGTGTTCCCGTAGTGTAATGACAAGAAAACTTAACGTTAAAACATTCCATCATCTACTTCCGTCCGATTAGAGATATTGCGTGTTGAGCAGAGAACCAACAAAGGGAGAACCCTGGTTGGAAGTATCCACCCCAGAATAGTTTGATGGCCATCCAAGAATTTAAAAAAATTCTTAACACAAAAAGATCAGTTCGCAACTAAAGTCAAGGTTACTCCTAGGTAATGTCTCTAAATACGCAAATGGCTAGTTTAGTCGAACAATGACCAACTTTTCATACCTCGTATCTCTCAGTTATGTACTAAAATTCAGAAATAATTAGTATAACACGCTGGTGCCTAGTTTTTTCTCGAAGGCGGTCAAACGGCGATAACTATTGTCTTGACGGTACAGTTGTTCCGCAACCAACACCAGTTTATTTAGATATTGGCTCTTTGGCAGCTATTCAAAGTAGTTTGATGGGAATTATCTTTGTAAATTATCGTTGCTAAGCTACGATAGCACGCTCTCGAGATTATTTGAGATCTATTAAAAATATTGGAATGGAACAAAGTACATTCTGATGTTACTACGAAGAAACATTTTGTTTAGAATAGTTTTTGTTGAATAAAGTGCGATGATGAGTTTCTCCATTTAGAATATTATTGTTTACTATTTCTATTTATTATAATGGGCGAAAAATGAAACACTATATGACTTTATAATTTCTTAAAATATATACTTTGTAATTAGCGTCAAGATAAAAAAGCTTAAGAAGTTTTGTGTTCAGCGTCACTGCATCCCCCATAGCAGAGTAGGCAGAGGGAATCTAGTGTTAACTAGCTACGACATTCCCTTGTTAAAAATAATCTATAGTTTTCTTTTTCATGATAGGAAATAGTGACGTATTAAGATGCATCACAGCGGGCGTGGGTTGGAGATTCAAATTCGATTCGAGAAATTATAATAAAGATATTTCTCTGGTTTGAGGCCAGTTGAGGTGGTTGAGGCCAGTCGTGGCGCAGCGGCACGAGGTGTGACTGTAAAACCGACTGGTTGTGGGTTCGATCCCCACTCGAGGAGATGAAATATTTACTTAAATTTATATTTCCATTTCTTCGCTCTGGTGTCGAGGTTAAGCGCGGCGTTGAGTTCTGCCACTCAACACGCAATGCCTCCAGAATTCGGCAGAAAGTGGGGAACGGAGTGTCTTAACACTAGGTTCCCTCTGCCTACCCTGCTGTGTGCGGGATACAGCGTGAAGCTGATTTATTTTTGATTTATTTGTGATGAAACCAGACGAAGTGATGAGTTTCGCTTACCATTATGTAATTAATATACACGTATTGTCCTGTCAATATGATTGCTGCAATTTTTTAAATTGATTGATTGATGTATGCAATGTGGTGACAACTTTTATTGGTCACACTCTTCATTATTTTAAAACCGTTACCGATTTGGATAATTAAAGTTATAGCGGTTTTTGTGAACTACGCTATTTAATAATATTTTATATTTTCAATTATGGAGTGAAATTAAATTTCCAAAATTTTGTGGAATAATTGTCCAAATTTATTTACACTTTAAGAAGATACACAAGAGAATAATTTTACACACTCACAGAAGGAAATAAAGAAATTTAAAGAAATAGTAAAAGAAACAGATAAGCGAAACAGANAAACAATTGATTTGTATGGGGATTCATCAGAATCATAAGAATTATCATTCTCCATTTTTTTTTGAGAGAAATAAGTTTAACAAAAAATATTTATTGTATGTAAATGTGTATGTAAATATTTATTGTATGCATGTGTGGTTTTTTAATGTAACATGAATAAGGTTATTACAATTCACACGGAGAAATTATATGTTGCGTCAGTCTGTCTTGCATATCGTATCTTATGAATTTAGTTAAGTTACGAATAATAGTATATTGTGTTAAATAGTTTCGTTAATAAAACGGTCATATGCGATTTTAGCGTAATTTTAAAATTTTATGCAGCTCACGCAGGATCACGACGAGGATATTTTAAAATTGTGAAATCTTCTAAAATATCCATTTTAGTGATTTTGTATAAAAGCTTATTTTAATCTATATAAAGCGAACAACGTATCTAACGCATTTAATTGGATAAGTACTATTGTTGAAAGTGGTGAATGGAGTGTCTTGACACTAGATTACCTCTGCCTACTCTGCTGTGTGCGGAATGCAGGTGTTCAATTTTTGTCTACCTTATTTCACTACTTATAACACTATCTATTATTATACTAAAATGCAAAGGAAACTTCGAAACGGATATGACACATAGAATTAAAAGAACATAAAAAAACATCAATTTCAGCTTTTATAAGGAGTTGATCGGTTTGTTACCGTCATTCCCAACGGTAATATTGAGGGAAAATACGAACTATGCGTGTATTATTTTTGCGTTTATCGTCTTTATTGTTTCCACGGTTTCTAGACCTCCAAGGGTCATCTCCAGAGCAATCACCGTGGAAGAGACAGAGTCGTCGGGATCACGAGTGTAAGCAAATTTATTAATTTAAAACTTCCTTAGAGGGTAAAAGTGTGCCTAAAATATAAAGTTTATAATTATTTTTTTTTATGATGGTGGTATGATTTTACCATATAATAGTACGAAATAGCTAAAACAATGCGAATTATAAAAATCCGAATGCAAAACTTTTAATATATAAAATTAAAAAATCACATTCAAGAAGACAACATGTCTTTTAGTGATTTTTTTCAGTATGAATTAAATATTGAATATTAGGATAATAAATTTTAATATTTGGCACTTAGATAGCATGTTAACGAAAAAATCTGAAAATTATACATTTGTGGTTAAGTCTTTAAAAATAATAGCCTTAAAAGAGGGCAAAATTTGGTATTAAAGCCGCTAGTTCAAGTGAGGTATCTGATGAAAGGGCTTTGGCTAAGCCAGAATTTCAGAAAAAGCTCAAGATCTCCAATTTGTGTATTGAATCCTCGGTGAGCGAGCCCGACTCGCGCTTGTCCGGTTTCTAATAATAATTTTATTTTAATAATATTTAAGAAGAACAAAATATTTGACGCAAGTCCTATGACATTTACCGAGTGTATCTGATATTCGCATATTTATATGTGATTTTATACTGTTATAACAGTGACCATATCGATAGGTCAATCTCTTATCACAATACAAAATATTTTTAAAACATATTTTTTATTGCATATCTTTAATCTCAGTGTTTAATCATTATTTTACTATTATTAGTAGAAGTACCAATTATTAGTAGAAGTACCAATTTTTTTTCTGACAAAGCGCAGTTATAAGTTCCGGCACTAAACATGCAATGTCTTAAAATACATGTATATGGTGTCGAGCGTCTTGACATTTAATTTGATGGTTGGCAAAATTTCTAGAGCGAAGAAAATTTCTATAGATTGACCGAGAGAATCGAAATTTTCTACCGCAGACTAATACGAATTTTTAACATCAGCCAGAACCTGCTATACTCCACTCAAAGAGGTTCCTTGGATGTAGTTTATGCCCTAAAAGATATATATCCCGCAATATACTTCTCTGAAGGGGTAGTCCATTCCCTTTTTATTAAAAACATCAAGGTGACACTAGCACTGAATGATCTGAAAGATACTATTTCATACATTAGGAGAAATAATCTCTTTTTAACCATAAGTGAGGTGGTGAAACGTGTCCCAAGGTACTAAAGATCTAAGGCTCAAGGTGTAGGTGAGATACTGACCTGCATAACTATTTCATGAGAAACTGTCAGTTTCACCTATGACTTCTAAATAAAAAGAGTGTTATCTAGATATACAGCAGAACTACCCTTCCGTGTGGTTGGTATGACTGACAGTACAGACAATTTAACTTGACGATTCCTAAGTGCTTGTAATGGTCTAATTGAATAAAGAACATTATCTGTAATTTAAAAGGAGAACGAATGTAGTGTTGCAACGTTGCATATGATGTTTTTATTCTTGATAAAATATAAACATACAATTTTCAAATACTCAATGTTTCATACATTAAGGCTAATGGTGGCACAGGGGCACAAATGTGACTTATTAGCCAACAGGCTGTGGATTCGATTACCACTATAGAATGAAATATTTAATATTTTCATTTCTTCGCTCTGATCTTGAGGCAACGAGCGACGTTGAGTTCCGCCACTCCACAAGCGATACCTATAGAATTCAACGTAAAGTAGGGAGCGGAGTGTCTTAACACTAGACTCCCGCAGCCTGTAACATGCGGGATATAGCGTGAAGGAAAAAAGATAAAAAAACATAGTTTCATATACTTATTCAGAAAACGTATAAAACAATGACGTGTGTGGAATAACACTTTAAAAATCTTAAAAATAGTTTCATATAATTTGTAATTTAGGCAGAAATTAATTTAATTACATTAATTTAAACATCAAAACCGAAATGGAGACGAGTGGGCGCGGGACATCAATTATTTTGACTAAAACATATTATGATTCAGTATCAAGTCCCGGATGTACGTACAAATTACACTGGAATATTATTCTGAACACACGTCCGCTTATAATTTTTCTTGGAACAAACCCTGATGTACTACAGCTGTTACGGCTCTAAGTGTTTTCTCAGTATATCTATATAAGGAATGGAACGAACGTATTGTAGATTTTTCTCAGATCAGGGGTGAATGTGGTTTTTTCAGTTTCACGCTGTATCCCGCATATAGCAGGCGTTGAGTTTCGTCACTCAACAAAAATGCCCCCAGAATTCTTCGGAAAATGGGGAAGGAAAGTGTCTTAATGAAAATGGAATGTGTCAACACTAGGTTCCCAGATCCCCTCTTCTTACCCTGCTATGTGCGGGATAAAACGTGAAGCTATAAAAAAATGTTTTATTAATGTGAGTGTTGATTTATGTTACTTAATAAATCACACCTTCCTATACATTCTTAATGGATCTAAAATATAAAATATTCCGAAATTTCAAAGAAAACGCGAAGAAATAATGTTTCACAGTTCAGACTTTAGAGTGCTTACGGGCAAACAAAATTGAAGTTCATTACTTTAAAAAATTATAAGTTGTAAAAACGTATAGGTAAGGCATATTGAACGTACGGCTAGCTAAGAACGTACGACTTAATAGTCAAAACGTTTGGACAGTAAACAAGTGACACCGGTTCAAATCTCGCAACATTAACATATTTATACGTTTTTTTTTAAAATAAGCTTTTACCTGTTGTGATATGAACCTACAACCCCCAAACACAACTAAACCTCAACTGTACCACGATAGAAAGAGCCACAAAAATTATAAATCGTTGACAGACAAAGCACGTGCGGATATTACCGAAATGTGTATAAAGTACACAAGCGGTGCCGTCGCGTGTGTGTTTTATGTAGTCGTAAAACGCTCCTCGTCCTCTGATCTTACTCCAAATTGTTTCGGATATATGAGACGGGACGCTGTTTAAGTAATATCCTGAATTATCTTGTTTTAAAATTATTAATAACTATTTTTCATTTCTTCATTCTGGTAAAAAACGCGGCTTTGAGTTCCGACAACGTCTCTAAAGGCAATATCGTCTGTTACTCCACTCCACCTTTATGTTGTTTATCAAAAATCATATATACAAACTACACAAACAAAAAGCTTTAATAGTTTTTTTTAGCTTCACGCTATATTCCACTTCCTATTAGAGTTGGCGGAAGGAACCTGGAAACCTAATGTTGAGACACTTCGTGCACATTAAGACGCTTCCGTTGCCACCGTTGAATTTCGGAGGCGTTCCATGTTGAATGGGAGAACACAACGCCGATTTTACGTCGTCACTACAACGAACATATGAAAATATTAAATATTTCATTCCCCCGAGTGGAGTGAAATTGAATCCACATCCGTCGCACATATAGTTGCAACCTTGTGACTTGTGTCACTGTGCCACGAGAGGTCTATTATTTATACATATATACCGTTTAGTTTGTATACATGACTTATTTATAGCATATTTACTTTTCAATCTTTCTCACAACAACGGACAAGCATAAGAAAACAAAGAAAAAAAGTAATAGTTACTAAAATTAAAATCATGCTTTTTCAACACATTTTTTTTCAGCTTCACGCTGTATCCCGCACTAACTAACTATAACTATTAGAAGTGCTTTTAATTCAAATTTTTAAGTTAGCTAATTTTGTTAATTAGCTTTTAATTCAAATTCTTAAGTTAGCCTAAGCATAGCTGTAACTAAGAGGCAGGGGCACAAAATGTGACTGTAAAATCGACTGGTTGTGGGTTCGATCCCCACTCGAGGAAATAAAATATTTATTTACATTTATATTTTCATTTCTTCGCTCTGGTGTCGAGCGTTGAGTTCCGCCACTCAACACGCAATGCCTCCAGAACTCGGCGGAAAGTGGGGATCGGAGTGTCTTAACACTAAGTTCCCTCTGCCTACCCTGCTGTGTGCGGGATACAGCGTGAAGCTGAAGTAACAGTCACAGGTCGACCAAATTAAAGCATGTTTAAAACGACCTACAATTACACGTCCACATCCTCAGCGTGTCTTCATCCAACATACATTATAATATGATTTAGTATCTCTAATCAGTGTAGTGATGTAGTAATTTGCACAATCGGACTGGTTCTAATTATTCAAAGACGGCGCGCGACGGCTGGAGCGTCTGGACGCGCCATCCGTCAACTTGTACGTTAAGATTGGTTCACAATATTGTTTTGTTTTTTTTTAGGTTCACGCTGTATCCCGCACATAGCAGGGTAGGTAGAGAAAACCTGAGAATCTAGTGCTTTGTGTTGAGACATTCCGTTCTCCTATTAAGACACTTTCGCTCCCTATTTTCCGACTAATTCTGGAGGCATTTCATGTTGAGTAGCGAAGCTCAAGGCCGCGCTTTGAAAAAAGAGTGGAAATCGCACCCACGACCAGTTTACAGTCGCACGCTTGTGGCGCTGCGCCACGACTGCCTCATATAATTTTTAGAGAAAATTGAGTGTGGCTGGACTTAGAAACAGAACAATTTTAACTAATATACTTAATCCTATAGCGTAAAGTTGAGAAAAAAAAATGTTTTTTTTATCAAGACAGAAATTTCTAAAATTAACACGTTAAAATAAACAATTAAACTCTTTAGCTTTGTAATATTAGTATAACTATAGACACTTCCACCATGATAGCCTCAAGCTAATAAATCCAATAAGATTCTAACATATAGATTTAAATCACGTTAATACATTGTTACTAGTAGATGTATGCATATGTTTGTTTGTTCATCGGACTCAGTGCAAATGTAATCGCGGCTTTAAAGGCACGTGCGAACGATGATCATAAATTGCGAGGCATGCGCGTGCGCTGCAATCTTTTGGCAGGGCGCAGCTAATAGCCACTGTTCTACAATACTAGTGTAGTACTGGTCACATAAAAAAATAGTATTAAATTAAAATAAAATCAAAATCAAATAAATAAATCATCTTCACGCTGTATCCCGCACACAGCAAAGTAGGCAGAGGGAACCTAGTGTAAAGATATTCCGTTCCCCACTTTCTGCAGAATTCTGGAGGCATTGCGTGTTGATTGGCAGAACTCAACGCCGCGCTTTGCCTCGACACCAGAGCGAAGAAATGGAAATATAAGTTAAAGTAAATATTTCATCTCCTCGAGTGGGGATCGAACCCATAACCAGTTGGTTTTACAGTCACACTTTGTGCCCCTGCGCCACGACTGGCCTCAAATTAATAAAAATGTCCTATTATATTAACATTATGATTAAGATTTTTTTACCATTTTATTTAGCTTCACGCTGTATCTCGCACACAGCAGGGTAGACAGAGAGAATCTAGTGTTAAGACAGTCCGTTCCCCATTTTCCGCCGAATGGAGGATGAGGATAGAGGCATTTCATATTCGATTTTCGATTGGCAGAACTCAACATATTTTTTAAATGTTTTATACATTTTCTAAATAAACCTCATCAAATTTCATTAAAAAACAAATCATTTCATCGTGTACAATATTCTATTTATATAACACAAAAACATTTAATTCGATACAGATTGATTTGCGGCATCGCGCCAAGAAATATACGACCTAAACTCTACTTCAGTAGTTGCGTTAACTATTGAGATTTCAGAGTTGAGGCCGTACGTTAGAATATATCACAACAAATAACAAATAAAGTGTATTGAAATGCAAAGAGGATATATAGACTGCAGACGAGTGTAAATGTCTTGGCATATGTCTATAGTACACGGTTTCGATTATAAATCACGTCTTACGGCCGTAATCAAAGTTCCAATAATACTTTGTATACATACCCGTATGTATCTATCTATATCTTTTTTTCTTTTTTATCTTCATCTATAGTATGTCCGCGATTTGGTACGGAAGACATGTCAGATAGATTGAGATATTTGGTTTTCACTTAAGGCATTTCATTTTTATTCAGTTATCGGGAATTGAATTTATGATTGATTTTTGTATAACATATCTTGTTTTGTCACTTTAATTTTATTCTGCATAGCCGGGAAGGCTTCGAAACTTACGTGTTGATTAGTGGAACTCAACGCTGCGCTTTATATTTTTATTTTTGGTTAGGTTAGATAAAACGTGTCCTTATGTACCATCATCTTCATATATTCAGACGCCAGTCATGGTGCCGGGCCACAAGCGTGCGAATGTACAAGCGAAAGGTTGTAGGTTCAATTCCCACTCTAGGAAAAGAAACATTTTATATTTTCATGTCCCCGTTCTGGTAATAAAGCAAAGCGTGTCATTAAATTCCGTCACCCCATAAATGTGGGGAACGCAGTGTCTTAAGACTTCGAGGCCCAGGTTCCCTCTGTTATGAGCGGAGCACTAGTAGAAGCGAGAAGGTAAAAAAACAAATCTTCATCTATACCTATTTCTGTACATCAATACGCTTTATAATAAAGCTGAGGAGTTTGTTTTGTTTAACGCGCTAATCTCCGGAACTATCCAATCTTAAAATTCCTTATGTATTGAATATTCCTTTTTGCGAAGAAAGCTATGGGTGTAGTGCATGAGGTTAACTATTGTTTGTGTAGATGTTCTACACAAACAATAGTTAACCTCATGCATTAACTGTTACCTTTTGGTAATGTGGCCAGCACTTGGAAAATGACCACGCAGAGGAAGTCGCAACTGAACGACTGGACGCTAATCCATAGCCATAAGATATCTTTAGAATGGGAGAAAAATAAAGTAGAGTAGAGTTCAACGTTAATGTTACAATTATTAGATTAATTGTAAATCGTTTATGATATAGGTAACATAAACATTCTGAAATATCGCTCGTCGGAACAGCTACATCAGCTGACTTTGATGAAAATGTTATACGTAAACTCGAGTACACTCAGAATTTACATTATCTCTCTTTTATTTTAACCTATTTAGAACCAGTGCAGATTGCATTTTTATATTTAGGTTTCCGTTCGTCAAATTTTCATTTGCCTTTATAGGTTCTAAGAGCGCCTCGTCGGTTTCCAGGAGAGGCGGGTTCGAATCCCGCTACGTTCAAATTTTTATACGTTTTCTAAATAAGTATAATACTTTATAGGATTTCTTTGTTGTCTGTGTGTGTGTCTATCCATCTGTTAAGACCATTTTTCTCTGACAAAGCTGGAATTAATATCAATTATCTAAATCTACAGTGAGCGATTCGATCAACACGCACTTTTTTCCTTTTTATTATATAGATAATAGTGAAAAGTGATTCTGATCTATATTTTCTGTATATATTAGAGTAGGGAAATTTATAATTACATAACTAAACCAAAGAAAAAATGAAAACATTTTAAAATATGGCCTCGAAATGAGATAATTGATTTATACAATTGAATATACTATAAAATCTCCATTTTCTTTTATATTTCTTTTCATTAAAATATCCGAGTATAATTGCCATGCAACAGACTTCAGGCCAGACAGCTGATGTGATTGCCAACATGTTACAAGTGTTTATTGCCAACGATCGGCCGCTCCACTCATATAACAGTAGAAAAATTTGTATGGTTAGCGAAGAAAATTTTAATCATTTTTTTTTTTGAAGCTTTGCGCTTTTTTCATGGGGTAGGCATAGAGAACATATATTTAGTTATCGGGAATTGAATTTATAATTGATTATTAGTATTAAGACACTTCAGTCTCCACTTCTTGCCCAGTTTTTTAGACGCAGCATTGCTTAGATTATGTATTTTTTTACAAAATAATTGTAAAAATATACATAATCATTTTCCATCTCAGGCCGTCGTGACGCAATGGCACAGCATGCTAATTTATGGTTGGTCGGTTGTGGGCTCTATTCTTACCCGAGAGAATAAAATATTCAATATTTTCATTTCTTTACTTTGGCAACACGAAAATCCGCGGCGTTGAGTTCCCCTACTTCACTAGCAATGTCTCGTGTCTGTGTCTCAATGTCTTCAGATTGATGACAGCGGACAGAGGTAAGCACACTGTAGCTAGCCCGCTAGGGATAAAGCGTAAAGCGAAAAAAAAAACATTTTCCGCATCTGAAAACATTATACTAACTATCGAATAGAATTTTTTTATACTTGCAACATATGAGTGATAAGAATTACTTTGTTTTTTCAATGCAAGTGAAATAGTGAAATCTATATTTTAGTGCTGTAAAATTTATTTTTTAAGTCACAGTTACATGTTGGCCTAATTTTTGTATGGGAATATTTATGTAATTATTATTGTATAGATTTTCAAATTATTGCCCATTTTGTTATTTTTGTTCAAGTAGCTTATAGGTAACTTCTTTATCATAGGTACTTTCTTTAAACTGTAATGTAATTTCATAAATTGATTTAGCCTTTGTAAACGCGAACTCCATTTTTTTAAATGATTTTGGTTTTAAAACTGCTAAGAATTTGTAAGTACAATTATTCAAAATCTATTATTATTTGTAATATATCATCTCTATATATAATAAGACAGTAAAAATATTTTGTTTGTACATTTAGTAATTTTGAATGAAATGGATAGAGGGACACTTAAAGAATAATAGAAAGCAAAAATATATTTTTTTTAATTTCTTGTCTGTCTGCCTGTTTGTATGTCTGTCGATATGTATGTCCACATTTTTCTCTGAAATTACTGAACCGATTGACTTAAAAGTTTCACCAATTGCTTTGTTTTAACTCAACTACTAAAGTTTGGTTCATCAAAATCAGTCCATTAAAAAAAAAGTTATCGTCAAATGAATGAACTCAAGGCATTAGTTTGCCTGTGAATGTTATATAGCAATCGCGCTGGTAAGATTCCTGGCAAAAGAATGATATTCGAAACGTCTTGGTTATATGACTGTTGATAAAAATATATATTTTTGAGGCACCATTATACAATATTTTATACAATAAAGTAAACAAAATTGAATTGTTAGTGGAGATTACCTTCATAAATCATAACAGTTAAGTTTAAATCGTAATTAATTCAACACAGAGATAAAGCACGATTTGATCTTCAAAGAGATATCAAGCAAATTCATTGATTTTTTGGTTCGTTCGTTCGTTTGAAATAAATCTATATAAAAATGCCCAAAAACATCCTTTCTACGTGTACTCTGTAATCTATATATATAAAAGGACTTGTACCTGACTGACTGAGGTAAGATGCATGCACAGCCGTAACCACTGTGCGTAGAAACGTGAAATTTGGACAGATGTTTATTTTCATAATCTGGACATCCACTAAGAAGGGATTTTAAAAAAATGTTATCCTAAAGGGATGAAATAGGGGTTGAAAGTTTGTACGGAAAAAAATTTAAACCGGCACCGATTTTTATAAAATTTGAAATTCAGACTAGTTTCATGGTTTTTTAGAATTCTAAGAGTTCAAATAAGGGGTTGAAAGTTTATATGGAAAAATCTTTAAATCGTCACCGATTTTTATAAATTTTTTAATTCAGACTGTTAAAAATATTTTATTGAACACGTGTTTCGTGGTTTTTTAGAATCCACCCCTAAGAGTGCAAATAAGCGGGCGAAGCCGCGCGCGCCCACTAGTAACTACATATTTACCAATTGTACATTTAGCTAATAAAAACTGTACAGGAGTTAATATGCAAACATTATAATTATTTTACAAAGAATATTATGAATCCTTACTTAAATCAATAATTTAACATTTAATGCTGTTTCTGAAGCAGTACATTAAATTATTAAGTGACATCAGCACATTTAACAGAGCTTTAAAAAACATAACATAGGTAAAAAGAATGTAATGTTATAAAAATATATACATATAATAAATAATTAGCTTTATGTATATTTTATGAATATCAAATATCAACATTGGTCGTATTTTTTAGTTCGCAACAATTAAAAATTCTTATAGAAACTACGATAATGTCGTAAAAAAATCATATTAGAATATTACAGGATAAAGTAATAAAAAAATCATATTAGAAGTCATTATAGTTGACAAACATTTCTGCTTATTAAATCAATAATCATGTATTTTAAGCGGGCGAAGCCGTGGGCGGGCCGCTAGTATACAATATAATAATAAAACATAATTTTATATTTTACTTAATTAATATTTAAGCATATCAAGTGAAATATTTTTTTATTGTGGTTTTAAAACTGTTAAAGAAAACTGATTTTCCTTTAGACTTAACATAAAGTTTTAAATTGTATAATCATTAATTAACTCGTTAGTAAATGTGATATTTAAAAAAAAAGTAATTTACTATAAAACAGCTAAGCTTACGAAAAAAAATTAATTATTAAAAATATATCGTTATAATTAACAACACAACAAAGAACAATAAAAAATATTTAAGAAAAAAAAACAAACCTTTACAACACTTAAGCTGAAACAATTAAAACAATAGACATTAAAAAAAATATGTCAAAATAACCGCGAAATCAGTATGACCGAATAAAGGCGCGTCGCGACTCGCGCGCACCGACCAACTATACCACAGCCACTGGCTTGACACAATAAAGTTTTAAACGTTTGGGACGCGACGCGGGAATTTCATAATAACCATACGTGATTGAGATTTAGACATTAAGCCAACTAACATGCCAAATACCACAAATCTATTTGATAATTATAACGAAAAGTTGAGGTTTGTTTCCACCAACTTAGTTGCGAACCCTAAAGTGATCTATAGGATTCAAACTACCCTGCGCCACAACTAATCTCATGAAGTCATGACGGATGTCGTGAGGTCAGTTGTTGCGCAGGGCCACAAGTGTGCGACTGTAAACGCGACAGGTTGTGGGTTCGATTCCCAGTCGAGGAAATGAAATATTTAATATTTGCATTTCTTCACTCTGGTGTCCAGGCAAATCGCGGCATTGAGTTCCGCTACTCAACACGTAATGCCTCCAAAATTTGGTGGTACGTGGTGAGAAACAAAAAAAAAGGAAATAAAAGAAGTTGTTTCGTGTTACTTTCTGGCATGTAGTACGTGACGTTTTTCAAACAGCAGAAAAGCTTGAAGGAATTTTTCAGTATCTTATATTTAGTAAGTGTAGGTTAATTCAACAGCATTTTTGGCTTCACGCTGTATCCCCCACATAGCAGTATAGGCATAGGAAACCTGGGATGGCAACCTAATCTTAAGACACTCCGTTCCCATTAAGACACTTTCGTTTCCTACTACTGGCTGATAATATAATCACGAAAAATATCTTTAAAAAGAAGTATGTTACGTACCTAATAGAAAACAAAATCAATTAAGACACGGGATGAGAGATGAAATGTCAACAAATAAAAAATAGTATCGCAAAGTAAATTTATTATATAAATATTTACAACTATCAAAGTAGAGGCCGGTCGTGGGGCAGCGGCACGAGGTGTGACTGCAAAACCGACTGGTTGTGGGTTCGATCCCCACTCGAGGAGATGAAATATTTACTTAAATTTAAGTAATAATTATTTCCATTTCTTCGCTCTGGTGTCGAGGTTAACCGCGGCGTTGAGTTCTGCCACTCAACACGCAATGCCTCCAGAATTCGGCAGAAAGTGGGGAACAGAGTGTCTTAACACACCCTCTGCCTACCCTGCTGTGTGCGGGATACAGCGTGAAGCTGAAACTATCAAAGTAACGTTGCAGTGATGTGATGGTAATAGTGCACACGCACGTCGTGTCCACGTCCTAAATTAGGTACAACTTGACAAACAAAAAAAACTTAGATTTTTGTATATTTATTATTAGATTAAGCGAGAGAAGTCGCGAGCGGGTCACTAGTATAATAATAAAATAGACCATCTTGACGAAAAGGAACAGTAACAGTATACCTACTGTATATTTTTAACATTTTTTCACTACTACTACTACTCGCGCCTCCTGGATCAAGTTCCGCTACGTTCAAATTTTTATACGTTCTAAATAAGTAGTATACTGTGTAATGACGCGATGATTGTGTTGTTGATACCCAGAAGGGAGAGGATACAGGAGAAATTTATTATTTACCCGCTCATGCTGCCCTTGGATTTTGTCGTTAAAAACGCTACGTTATGAAGGTAGAAGGAAAAGAGTGAGATTTGTTGATGTTTTTACTTCTTATTTTGTTCCAGTTTTCATAATTGTAGATCCATGGGAAAGTGTATGTATAATTCCGTAGCGAATTTAATACAGAATGCAACAAAAACGATGTATGTGTTCGTATCTTTTGATTGCGTTAATTTAAAAGCTCGATTTTTTTCTATACTCTAACCTGAATATTTAATATTGACAGACGGACGGAAACACAAAAAGTGATCCTATAAAGGAACCGTTTTTTTTCCTTTTGAGGAGCGGAATCCTAAAGATGATGCATTAAAGCAATATTCTCTGGTACTAAAAACCTAATATTTTCCTCTTTCTTTCGTGGAATCGACAATGAAAAAACTACTGAATCCGAACCAGAACAACTTTTTTGTATATTCTTGGTATTTGTTTTGATCAATTACTGTTTTGATTATTCATCTCAGTTAATATGACGTAGCACTTTTTCTTAACCACATTGGGAAATCGAAAATATTTTAAATATAAGCATTTCCTCGAGTAGAAATCGATATTTAATTTTTTTTTTCGTTTCACGCTGTATCACGCACATAGCAGGGTAAGCAGAATAAACCTGGGGAGCTAGTGTTAAGATACTCCGTTCCAATGAAAACAGTTTATCCAATTCTTATAATGTTTTCAGAGCAAAAAATTTAAAGACAGAGAGAGAATACTAAAAATAATCACAAAAGGGGTAAAATATCGATACAACAACAATGTATTGTTTGAAAAGTGGAATTTCTTAATGAAATCTGTTTCACTCACAGTTAATTAAATCTGTCAATATATCATAATAGTTATCAAGACACGCGCCAGTGTGTCCAGCTCCAGGCAAGTTAAAAAGGTTGTGTGAACCGTTTCAAACTAATTTTGAACTGTTGTAAAATAATAATTCTATATGCATGAAATTTTGCATATTTGCATATTTATTAAAACTCCCTAGCTTGTGACGTACCTATATAAAATTTCAACAATTTATCTGAAACGGTTATTCATACATTAAAATTGAAAAACCATTTTTATGACTAACTCACTTATTCAACAAAAACTTAATGAACTTTTAGAAACTTGGTATTTGATACCAAAATAGACTTTTATACATTATACATATCTTTGGCACCAAAACATCTGAAAATTATTGATAATTACTATTAAGAAAGAAAAAAAGTATAAATTAAATATAAATGTTATATCAAATAACATAGAAAAAAGATTTTAAAAATAAAGTATTAATGAATAATTATAACATATAAATTCTTAACAAAAAGTACATATAGAGAGATGTAATACACCAAGGTGAATTACATTTCAGAAACATATTATATATATCAGAAAAATATCCACTAAATATTCTTTAGTTAGCCATATTTTTACTAAAATGATACACAAATGGCAACAGAGTGTCTCAACACTAGGTTCCTTCTACCTACTCTTCTATCTGTGAGATACAGTGTGAAGCTAAAAAAGTACATAAAACTGCTTTATCTGGCCTGACATTATATTTATCCGGTGTCCCGTGACCCGTCCCGTCGCCCATTATAACCGGCGTCGGGCAGCATCGCGCAGGAAGAATAATAAACAAAGGAGGATCATTAAAATTGCTATTTCGGGTCGTCTGCTCGCGACTGACTAGATATCCACTGGCTTTCGTATGCGGTACGAGTTGAGAGAGCTTGGTAGTTGGTAGGAATTATATTATTAGTTAGTGAGTAGAATGGAGAATACTCACTATTTCATTAAAAGGTTTCTTTTGTTAACGCTATCCTGCTATATGAGAGGATCATGGGCGTATCGAAATAATCTAATTTTTTGGCCGTGGCACGATATTTTAATATTGTGTTTTTTGTCTTTAGACGACAGTTAAAGTTAACGGAGTTTCTCAACACTAGGTTCCCAGGTTCCCTTTGCTTTACGTGCTATATACAGAATGCAGCGTATAGTTTTTTTTACTCTGAGAAAAAAAATGCAATTTAAAAAAATACACAATTTTCTTTACTTTCTTTCCCTAATTCGTTAGTAACACGAACTAGGGGACATATTATACTTCAAATGACTGCTATTCCGTGAATCGATTTATTGCAATTTTAAAAGAATTTTATGCTTCCATCTTATTTTTTTTTTCAATCAAATATTTTTTTTATAGGATACAAAAAGCATATATTCAAAGTTTTATTTGAATAACTTACATTACGGTGGTACGGTGTCTTACGGTGGTCAGCATCATAAACATATTACACTGCAGTTCGTAGTCCACTCTGCGTTTCAAATGTCGCTATACGCTCAATTTTGTCATTAAAATATTGTTACTTAATTTTTTAGATAGTTGAAATTATAAAGATTTTTACTTATTAGTAAATTACTACTATTGATACTATATATTTATAGTTTACGCAAATAATACTTAAATTGCTTATTTTTTTTGCCAGAACCAAAACTAACGAAATAACGTATTATACTGGCACGAACTTTGGGCCATTTACCTTAATGGATATGGTCATTCAACAAGTTTATGCAAATGGAAAGATTTTTTAATAAAAAAAAATTCAGTTTAATGTACTCGATTCCCTCTCGAAGAAATAAAATCTCTATATATAATAAAAGGATAGAAAAGTCAATTC
>JAAIXJ010000105.1:0-21793 GCA_013403705.1 Heliconius hermathena
TCGCGTTTTTTAACTAATAATATTGGACTGGAGAAAGGGGATTTAATCGGTCGGATAACTCCTGCTGATAATAACTCACTACACTTTTTGCGTACTACATCCCTTTCTTCAGGACTAAGATGATAAGGCCGACGCTGTACAATTTTACAAGGGTCCACTAGTCTTATTTCTAACTCGCCTGTTTTTATTCTATTAATAGGAGTACCATCCACAAATGATACAGCAAAATCATGTAAAATATTTATTAATTGCAATTTGTACTCGTCTTGAACATCCGTATCTAAATTATCAAAATTTGTAACCTTCCTATCAATCTCACAAATATTTAACAATCTAGAATTTTTAATAGTAAGATTATCACGCGACATTTCTACTGTAAATCCTAACGCGAATAAATCTCGACCAATCAAAATGTCATGATTCAAAAAACTATCGGGTACAACATGAAATAATATCTCTACGTCATAGCCGCTAATAATAACTTTTGATAAAATTTGTAAGGAGCATAATACGCTAGATTTACCGATTCCCATTAAAGTGACAGGGACATGTTGCGACCTTCCAGATATTTTTCGAGCAATACTTTTTTTAATAAGAGAACAATCAGCGCCGGAATCAAAACAAAATAAGAATCGCTCACCAAATTGTGTGAAGTTACCGGTGACAGGTGTAACGTCGCATACGTCTACTCTTTTTACTATGGCAGTAGGTGTTGAGTTACTGCCCGTAATTCGTTGCGTATTAGAGCACCGCGACGCCACGTGGCCTTCAACACCACACTTAAAGCACGTGATAGTAGGAGGTCTTGCCGTGAAGTCGGAGCGATTGGAAGTAGAAATTATCTTGCTTTCGGCTTTTTGGCTGAAACATTCAAACGATTTGTGACCAAACTTCCCACATTTATAACATTTAACTAAAATTGTACTTAATCTAGGTCGCTTAAGATCCGTTATATTTACATTCTTGATTACATTCTTGAAAACTACGCTTATTGTAAGAAAATGCCATTAGCTCGCGGCTCATTTTGCAACGAGTATTTATTTCTTCTGAAAAAATATTACGTTGGAATCGTGGTTCAATTTGTCCAATATGTGCGAGGATCATCGCCACTACTATCTCCTCTTTATCTAAATCATTACAACGTGACATAAGAGAAGTAAATAATCTATTTGAGTTCGCGGACAGACATTCGCCTTCTCGAGGTTTACTGTTGAATATTTTTAAAATTGTCGCTGCATTAGTATCTGAAGCATCGAAGCGCGACAGAAAAATTTGCTTAAATTGCACCCATTTTATATTAGGAAAAGCGATTTGTGAAAGCCAAGTAGCAGCAGAACCCTCCATAGCTTTACTAAGTATAAGGATAAGATTACTCCCCTGACATTCTCGATCCGCCAAACAGATGTCCGCAGTCGAAAGCCATGCTCGAGCATCCGTGTTTGCATCTTCGGGGTGGAATTCAGGCAACACAATCTGCTTGGCGGTCTCCTGGGGAGGTGGATTGCGTAATGTTTCCACGAGGAGGCGCATGTTGTTCTGTTGGGCTTCCAATAAGGCGCGCCATCCGTCGATTTCACCCCCTGGTACTTCAATATTTTCCTTCGCCTGCACTGATCCCACTTCTGATGTAGGAGATTGCTCATCGCAAAGGACTCTTACTGGACCTGTGGGCTCCATTGTGGGTTAATGCAAGCAGAAATAACGTAGCAGATTCGTGACACTAGTCCTTTCCTTTCCGAAAACATCAGAAGAATATCTCATTCGACGATCGTCAACTTCCTTCTTCTTTTCAAAATCAAACTTCGCCCTCACGCGTCACGACTCTACTCAAGGCGTAAGCCTCCACGTTATTGGTCAAATTACTCCACTGGTCAAATAAAAGTCAAAACACAATCTCTTAAAATTCTATCAGCCAATCGTAATTCTACAATAATCAACAATTAGTTTCTTTTCGATCGTTTCCTCTGAAGCTGAAGGCTGTGACTACACACTATTGGTCCAATCATCTAATTGGTTATACAAAAGTCAACACATTGTCTTTTTACATTAACATAGCCAATCATATAAGTGAATAGTTGCTACAAATAATAATATTAAACAATCAATAAGCATCTATGATAATATAATTTCCGTTCCAATCGCTTCCTTCGACATATATATTAATAAAAAGTATCTTAACATCAGGTTCCCAGGTTCCCTCTTCCTAAGTTGCAACGTGCGGGATACATCGTCAAGCAAAAAAAGTAAAATAATATTATTTAAAATCTATATAATTAAATAATAGAAAGAGTAAAGGGCCATGGTGACCATGTGAGTTCGATCATGCAAGATAAAATCTCGCTTTGATATACAAAATAAAGTCTTGAGTTTTTACCTGAGATGTATTTTGTTCTCTTATTAGAAAAATAAAAAAAGATTAGAATTATTGTGTGTGTGTGTGTGTGTGTGTGTGTGTGTGTGTGTGTATATATATATATATATATATATATATATATATATATATATATATATCGTGTTAAAAATAAAATTATGTTTCTTTTAAATCAACAATGAGCTTAATAACAAGGAGTTCTTCTTCTTCTTCACGCTGTATTCGGCATATAGCACTCTAGCAAGGGCTAGAGAGAAATATAAAGAGAATCTAGAGTTAACATACTTCGTTATGAAAATAAATAATAATTGATTCCCTCAAGTGGGAATCGAACTCACAACCGTCGTATTTACAGTCACAGCCTTTTCCTAATATAAAACGATCTTCTCTGAAAGTTAGACTGTCGCATTGCGTTGTATATATCGATCTACAAAAATATGAATATTCAAAGGACAACACTATTTTTGCGTCGTAAATTTACTTAATAAAGATAAATGATTAAAGGTAGCGTTATGTTTCAAAGTTTTAAACTTTTTGTTCATTTCAGTTATATTTTCATATATTTTTTAACTTCATGCATATATCAGATTGAGCAGCACGTTCTGTTAAGACACTTCATTCTCCTCTCTCTCCCCTATTGTCGATACTGCATATTGAGTGGCGGATCACAACGCCGCACTTCGTCTGGCTACCGGAGCAAGAAAATGGAAATAATTAATTCCCCCGAGTGGTAATTAAACTCACAACCGCCTTTTTTACACATATGCACACGAATAATCGATGTGAAATCATTGATTTATTCGAATGACTAGATTTCTTTAAAATAAAACTGGGTCGAGTACTAAATATGAAACAAATATGTTCTTTTTATTGCAAGCCACGTACTTAAGTAGAAACATAATGTATTCTTTTTAAAATGAAATATCAATTTTCTTGAGTAAATTTATAAAGCTATACAAGTTTTTTTTTTTTTTCGAAAGGGCTTAAACTGCTGTTGACCTGGAATGGTCTTTATAGTAGTAGTAGCTCGGCCCTGAAGAGTAGGTACGAGTTTTGATGGATGCTCGTGAGAGGGGAGCGATCGCGGGAGAATACCCTGATTAGCAAATCAGGAGATTCTTTGACCGTTGGGCCACATCGCGCTGAGGAGTGGAGGACGTTTCGTGAGATACTACGATACTACGCCGCGGACATAGAGACTGAAGAGTGAATCCTGTCTAAATCCCCTATATACTGGGCGTTTGCGCCTGTGATTGGATCGTTGGGTTCTAGAAGACATTGAAGAAGCGGGTGTGGAAGGAGGAGGAGTGTACTTACACGCTTCGACAATGAGGGATTTGTAGTGGGAATCTGCACGCTTCTAGTAGGGCTTGGCTGGGTTTTACAGAATTCCTTTAACGATTCTGATTCGAAATCTTTGTGTAGGTCCACGTTGCGTACGTACCATGGGCATCCGGGTGCCATACGAAGGAATTTGCCTCCAGACATCGGTGGAAAGTGGAGAATGCAATTGTTAATGGAAACGGAGTGTCTTATCACTAAGCTCACAGGTTCCCTCTGTTTACCCTACTATGTGAGGGATACAGTGTAAAGCTGAAGAAATATCATTTAAATAAGAAAATTAGAACGACCGTGGCCTAGAATTAATTTGGTCATAACAACACTTCTCTCGCGAAAACACCTACAAATGGCTGATTGATGGAATTCCAAATAATTTTTGTATACAATATCTGTTTTTTGTTTACTTTAGCTTTAATTAGAATGATTTAAACTCATTAAATATCATGTCAAATAGTTAATATTTTTTTGAAAACAATGTAATTTTACGAGTAGGTAAAATGGAATTTTTTTTTTTCAGCATTACGCTGTATACACATACACTCCACTTTCCGCCGAATTCTCGGAGCATTGCGTGTTGAGTGGCGGAACTTAACGCCACATTGTGCTTTGACCCTAAAGCGAAAAAATCGGAATATAAATTTAAATAAATATTTTATTTCATCAAGTGGGATCTAAATTCGAACCCGTATCCAGTCGTGTTTATAGTCACTTTTTGTGCCCCTGCGCCTTGTCTACATATAATTTCGTTTACTCGCGCTGGTAATAAGACAAAACGCGTTCTTGACATTCACCACTCAAGACGCAATGCATTAAAGATTCGGCGGAAAGTGGGGAACGGAAGTGTCATAATGAGAACAGAGTGCCTTAACACCATTTCCCAGGTCCAACACTATTTCCCAGGTCAGGTTCCCAGGTCAGGTTCCCAGGTCTTTATTTTTTTATGCTTAGGAGCATATCTGACCACCTTGATAGCTGCACGCTATCTCGAGATAAATGATCTTGATAAACGGACAAAGTAATTCTAAAAGGATTCCGTTTTTATCTTTTGAAATATGGAACTCTAAAAAGAATACTAGGCTTCAAGCCAGTCGTGGCGCAGCGGCACAAAGTGTGACTGTACAACCGACTGGTTGTGGGTTCGATCCCCACTCGAGAAGATGAAATATTTACTTAAATTTATATTTTCATTTCTTCGCTCTGGTGTCGAGGCAAAGCGCGGGGTTTAGTTCACATGCAATGCCATTTCATTCAATTCATTACAGAATTGTGCGGAAAGTAGGGAACGGAGCGTCTTAACACTAGGTTCCCTCTGCCTACCTGGTGTGTGCGGAATACAGTGTGAAGCTGATAAAATAAAACAAAAATAATAATTTTAAAAGGAATACTAATAAAATTTACCTTAAGAAATAAACAATGAATAAATTATAAAATGGACTACCCTTTTTCAGCCCATAAAAATGGGTCAGTTTACTATTTATTCCACTTCCGCTACTAAGAACGAAGCTTTCTTAAATAAACTTTAAGACTATAATTTTGTTTACAGCATGCACTGAAGCACCCACGTTAAGCTCCAATAACATGATATTAGTGAGCTCCTCTTGTACACTTTACTTTGTACTTACAATATTTGAGGCCAGTCGTGGCGCAGCGGCACAAAGACTGTCAAACCGACTGGTTGTGGGTTCGATTCCCATTCGAGGAGATTAAATATTTACTTAAATTTATATTTCCATTTCTTCTCTCTGGTGTCGATGACAAACGCGGCGTTGAGTTCTGCCACTCAACGCGCAATGCCTCCAGAATTCGGCTGAAAGTGGGGAACGGAGTGTCTTAACATTACAATATGAAGCCTAAAAAAAATTATATATTCTTAACTCAGGCCAGTCGTGGCGCAGGGGCAACTGCTAAAGCGACAGGTTTGGGGGTTCGATTTACACTCGAAGAAATAAAATATTTAATAATTTTATTTACTTGCTCTGGTAGCGAGAGTTGAATTCCGTTATTTAATACGCAGTACGTCCAGATTTCGGCGGAAAGTGGGGAACGGAAGTGTTATAATGGGAACGTAGTGTATTTTTTTATTTCATATATTTATGTTATTGTGTTTTATATATTTTAACGTAATATTTGGTATAATGATAATATTTTTAAGAAATAATATGACCTTTTTAATCTTTGTCACTTACAGAAATATAAAAGTATACCCGCGTTTTTTCCAGATTTGAAGCATTGCTATCCTCGTGATTTTTTTTTATTTTCTCGTTCTGGTAGATAATGTGCGGCGTTGAGTTCCGCCACCCAATACGAATTTCTAATTTGGATTCAAGTGAAAATAGGGTGAGCAGGGAAGCCCTCTTGCTTATCCTGCTTTGCGGGAAAAAACGTGAAGCTAATAATAAAAAAAATCAGAAGAAATTCTTTATAAAGATCATTTTCATACATTTGAATTGGGGCTAACAATATGCGCAGAGTAAGTCCCTTCAGGAATTATTTAGTCGGTTCTATATAAGCCGAGAATTAGTAGAGTAGTTTGCTAACTTTGTATGAAAATATACTTTTGACATTTTCATTATTCTATGATAAAATTTAGTTTGCACAGGATATAAACTAGGTGAGGCCAGTCGTGGCGCAGCGGCACGAGGTTTGACTGTAAAACCGACTGGTTGTGGGTTCGATCTCCACTTGAGGAGATGCAATATTTACATAAATTTATATTTCCATTTCTTCGTTCTGGTGTCGAGGCTAAGCGCGGCGTTGAGTTCTGCCACTCAATACGCAATGGCCTCCAGAGTTCGGCAGAAAGTGGGGAACGGAGTGTGTTAACACTAGGTTCCCTCTGCCTACCCTGCTGTGTGTGGGATACAGCGTGAAGCTGATTTTTTTTTTATAAACTAGGTTCAATTCCCACACGAGGAAATGAAATATTTATTAATCTCATTTTTTCGCTCTGGTAACGATTTAAAGCGCGGTATTGAGTTCCGCCACCTCAACACGCAATGCATCAAGAATTCGTGGGAAAGTAGGAAACGGATCGACATAACACTAGGTTTTTCAGGTTCCCATCCATATGTGCGGGATACATCGTGAACCTAAAAAATAATAATATAATCAAATAATGATTTTTAAAATTGTTAATAATTTAATTTTATATTTAGTTCAAATGGTAGCCGTGGCCAGTCGTGACGCAGCGGCACGAGGTGTGACTGTAAAACCGACAGGTTGTGGGTTCGATCTCCACTCGAGGAGATGAAATATTTACTTAAATTTATATTTCCATTTCTTCGCTCTGGTGTCGAGGTTAAGCGCGGCGTTGAGTTCTGCCACTCATCACGCAATGCCTCCAGAATTCGGCAGAAAGTGGGGAACGGAGTGTTGACAAACAAAGAAATATATAATTTAATTTTCATTTCGTGTCAACTTGTGCCAATTTACATACTGTGATTTACATGCTATAATTACAATCCTATTTCATAATAGCAACCACGACCATATCTAGACGTGTATAATATTAAGATCTAATTTATAATAATAATTAATTATTCAAAGATATTTAGTAATTAAGAAGATTAGCAATAGTTATGATTTAGAGTGAGGCCGGTCGTGGCGCAGGGGCACAAAGTGTGACTGTAAAACCGACTGGGTGTGGGTTCGATCCCCACTCGAGGAGATGAAATATTTACTTAAATTTATGTTTCCATTTCTTCGCTCTGGTGTCGAGGATAAGCGCGGCGTTGAGTTCTGCCACTTAACACGCAATGCCTCCAGAATTCGGCAGAAAGTGGGGAACGGTGTGTCTCAACACTAGGTTTCCTCTGCCTACCGTGCAGTGTTCGGGATAAATCGTGAAGCTATTAGGACCTTGAATAAGTTGCTCTTGTTTTTTGAAAGATGGCGTTGCTGCACTCTGTGCATGGAATTTCGTATGGTAACGAATCACCAAAGTAGTACTATATGTAACCTCAAATTATAGTAGAATAGTGTTTACTACAGTGTCAACTACATATTTATTTTCCCTTTGTGAAAATGTGTACTTTTGTGCCAAATAAAGTGTTTTTGCGGGGAATTTTATTGCACTGCTTTATTCAGAAAAAATCTGCAGCAGAAGCACACAGAATTCTCGTTGAGACAATGCTTTGTCGAATACAACGTGCAGAGACTGGTTTAGGCGCTTCAAAAGTAATGATTTTGACCTTGAAGACAAAGAGCGTTCTGGAGCACCGACAAAATTTGAAGACAGAATTGGAGGCATTGCTTGAAGAAGATCCATGTCAGACGTTAGTAGAGCTCGGGAAAACGTTACAAGTAGATGCGTCAACAGTTTCAAAACGTTTAAAAGCGTTAGGAATGATCCAAAAGCAAGGGCATTGGGTGCCGTATGAGTTGAAGCCGAGAGACGTAGAACGACGTTTTCTCATGTGTGAATTGTTGCTTCAACGGCAAAAGAGAAAAGGTTTTCTGCACCGTATCGTCACTGGGGATGAAAAGTGGATTCACTACGACAATCCAAAGCGAAAAAAATCGTGGGGCATGCCGGGTCACGCATCAACATCGTCGCCAAAACCAAATATCCATGGTTCTAAGCTTCTTCTCTGCATTTGGTGGGATCAGCAGGGCGTAATTTATTATGAGCTGCTTAAACCTAATGAAACTATCACGGGAGCTCGCTATCGACTTCAGTTGATGCGTTTGAGTCGCGCTCTGAAAGAAAAGCGGCCACTATACGAGCAGAGACACGACAAAGTGATTTTATTACATGATAATGCTCGGCCACATGTGGCAAAACCAGTCAAAACTTATCTGGAAACACTTCAATGGGAAGTTCTACCCCACCCGCTGTATTCACCGGACAAAGCCCCCTCCGATTACCACTTGTTTGGGTCGATGGCGCACGGTTTAAGCGAGCAGCGCTTCCATTCTTTTGAAGAAGCCGAAAAATGGCTTGATTTCTGGATTGCCTCGAAAGATGAGTCGTTTTTCCGACGGGGGAATCAATTGCTACCACAGAGATGGGAGATGGTCTCTAATGATGGACAATACTTTGAGTAATGTCATTGTAAGCATGATATTCTATTTTTTTTTAAACAAAAAAAAAACAGCGATAACTTATTCAATGACCTAATAAAAAATAAAAATATTTTACTGTTCTCTTACTTTTCGTTCACTGAGAGATATTATTATCTATAATTGAAATGATTAACATTTTTAACTTAACCTCAAAGCATGGGTAATTCTAATTTGAGAAAGTGACTCTTTTTATTCGATTCTCTTTGTGTACTTTTGAAAATGCTTATTAAATAAAGAAATTAAAAAATGTTAGTTGTTAAATTACTTATTTAAATTAAAAAATGTTATTTAGAAAACTTATTATAAAAAAATTTGAACGTAGCTGGACTCGAACCCGTCTCCTGGAAACCGACCAGGCGCTCTGACCACTAAGCCATACGTTCTAGTCATGCTACGTCGAAATTTTTATACGCTTATTACAACTTATTTATGTTGTTAGCATCTGTGTAGGGAGATTTTTGCAAATTTCCGCTACCCAAAGATAATTACTAAGATCTATCGTCTGGCAAGAGAGAATACTATTTATTAAATATTTTTAACATTTTTTAAAGTGTTAATCCACACTTAGGAAAGAAAAATATTTATTTAGACAACATATAAAAATTTGAACGTAGCGGTACTCGAACCCGCGCCTCCTGGAAACCGACCAGGCGCTCTGACCACTAAGCCATTCGTTCAGTATTTAATAAGAATATTTATTTTATAAGAATATTTATTTTTTTTTTCTTTAGAAGAATATTTATTTTATATTTTTAATTACTAAATCAAAATAACTAGGACTTTTTTTTGTTTCAGGTGATCGTATAGTGGTGAAGTGCGTGCTCTACTTACAATATCTTTCGTCGAAATAATTAAAAATGTAGACTATAAATAAAAGTGTTTTTTATTATATTCTATACCAATACATAGATAACATAATATTTGATCTCATTAAACTTTAATATTATTAATGAATAAAAAGTAATCGAATTTAAAAAAAATATATTATTAAATAAAATTCGAAATCGATATATCAATTTAAAAAATTGCAGCAAAAGGAATCGGGACCAAATAATAAACAAAAAATAAGAAAAATGAATGTAATTACAGCAGTCTACAAGTTCGAATCAGTTATTATACTATAAAATTAAAATAAAAAAAAAATAAAAAAATGGCGTCACCGTCATCTACGCCCAAGGCACCATCACCGCCGCCCCCAGGACATACACCAAGTAAAATGGAAAGAAGAATGTCCCATTTCAAAGAGTACAAGTTCTTCAGAAGTTTCAGCGCAAAAATAGAGAACTGGCCGATGAGAAAAGCTGAGCAGTTGTGGCGGAAGATGCGAGAGAGGAAAATTGCAGGTAAGCTTCTTCTTTTAAAATTGAAGTTTTCAATATAAAGTTTTATTATGCTTCTCAAGTCTAGGGGCAATGGAAATAGGAAATTATTTTTATTTTTTAATTGAAAAGCTCATTTGACGAGACAAAGACGTTAGTGTTTTATTCGTTACGAGGCCAGTCGTGGCGCTGTGGCTCAAGTGTGTAACTGTAAAGACAGGTTGTGGATTCGATTCCTATTCGAGGAAATAAAATATTTAATATTTTCATATCTTAGCTCTGGCGTTTCAACCACCTCACCACTCAACACGCAATGGTTCCAGATTCGGCGGAAAATGGGCAACGGAACCTAGTGTCACGATACTCCTTTCTCATTAAGACACTTCCGTTCCCACTTTCCACGGAATTCTGGAGACATTGCGTGTTGTGTGGCGGAATTCAACGACACGCTTTGTCTCGAAAAGATAAAAATACTAAAGTTATACAGACTTAAAAATAGCCAAATAATATCGTTTTATATCAGAAGTGCACTGTGTTTGACAGGCAATATCGGGATGAAAGAGCATTTTGCACGTTTTTTGTTCATGTGATACAATAACAAGGATAAATCGGTGCCTGGAAACAAACATTTTTGTCTATTTGTTCAGTACTTCTATTGTAGTTTATCTAAGTGAGTAAAGACACTATATCTTTACTGTTTGGTGGTTATATCAGAATTTGTTTTGTGTATTCTATTTTTTAAATGCAGCGTTTAATTTTGCAAGCCAATAGGCAATGTCTGGATTTGAAAAGGAATTTCGTCAATTCCTTATAAGATTAAATTTATTTGATGATAGAGAATGTTAAAGCAAAAATGAAAGAAAAAAATATTTAAATCGCTGTACAAAAATATAAATCCATCCCCCACTTTTCACCCAATTCTGAGGCATTGCGTGTTGAGTGGTGGAACTCGACGCCGAGGTACACGAGCGAAGAAATAAATACATAAATTTAAATAAATATTACATTTCCTCCGGTGGGAATCGAGCCCCTAACCTATCGCGTTTAAAATCACATGTTTGTGCTCTTGCGCCACTACTAGTCTCAAAGTTAATCTAAGTAAGGTAATGTCTAATTTCAAAAGCTGCACAAATCTCAAAAATGTTAGAGGTGATGAACCAGTAACCACCTCGTATAAAGACAAATTTTAACGAAGCCGTCGTGGTACAATGGGCCACTCGCTTATCCCCACTTGGGAGAAATATTATATTTCATTTATTTTAATTTCTCCGCTATCGTAAACAAACGCGGTGTTTAGCGCCACTCCACATACATAAAGTCTCAAAAAATCTGCGAAAAGTGGGGAACGGAATGTCAAACCACTACGGTCCCACATCCTATTGTGTGAATATTTAAAAATATTAGTTCCAAAAGTTATTCTTTTCATCTATATAATATGAACTCGCCACATTTAAAGGTCGACATTTGAATAGCTACCCTACAGTTTGTACTAGCCTGTCTTATTTAAGTAGGCTTAGTCTGGACTTACGTACACTATGTATAAGACCACTAATACCTTTAGGTATTGTTGAATATTTAATGCTTACTTACACTCAACACTCTCAGCTTTATTGTTACAGAATTGGTCTGAATGGCTTGAGAATTTGAATCTAAATATCACATCTCTTTTGAGAAGACTTTAATAAATATTTTTATTTTTATTGAATTAGACCATAGTGGATTTTATTAAAAACAGGCTAAGTGCGAGTCGGAATACGCAGGAAGGGATCCCTATTATTAATTTTGATTCTCCTTATAGTGTCAAAATAAGCGTCTTTTGCTATATAAATGGCCATATCTTTTTTTAAGTAAATTTAAAAACACGATTTTTTTGGAAAATCAAGGCATTATATGCCGCACACAGCAGGGTAGGCAGAGGGAACCTAGTGTTAAGATACTGTTCCCCACTTTCTGGCCGAATTCTGGAGGCATTGCGTGTTGAGTGGCAAAACTTAACGCTGTGCTTGTCCTCGACAACAGAGCGAAGAAATGGAAATATAAATTTAAGTAAATGGGGATCGAACCCAAACCAGTCGGTTTTACAGTCACACTTTGTGCCCCTGCGACGACTATCTTGGCTGAGATAATAATAATGATATTTCATGGTAATGATAATGATAAATCCTTTCTTCTTTGTTTTGTACTTTAATATTGTCCCAGAGAAAATCCCCACAACCCTTAACTTTCATTTCGTTGAAAAATAACAAAAAATATCATAAAAATAATGACATTATTGTCATATTATGAAGTATGATCGTAAAAGTTTACGACTTTTGCGGTTTTCCAGTGAAGATTAGATGAAAGGGTTAGCTTTTAAAGACAACTATAAAGTTCTAGTACCTATAGTAGATAAAAATGGACATTAAAGTTACCTTTTCCGAGATGGCCTCTAAAATGATAATGATTTAATGAATTCTTAAAGCTATTGTATTATTTAGTGACCACCCACCATTCTTTTCAAATCAAATCAAATCAGCTTGACGCTACCTAGGAACTACGCTAGGAATCTAGTGTGAAGACACTCCGTTCCCCACTTTCCGCCGAGTTCTGGAGGCATTGCGTGTTGAGTGGCGGAACTCAACGCCGTGCTTTGCCTCGACACCAGAGCGAAGAATTGTAAACATAAATGTAAATAAATATTTTATTTTCTCGAGTGGGGATCGAACACACAACCAGTCGATGTTACAGTCAAATTTTGTGCTCCTGCGCCACTACTGACCTCATTTTACCAATGAGTGGATAAAATGCAAATTCTTTCTATCAATTTAATAAGCTGTGTGTGGCGTTTTTCATGTCGTGTTTTGTTAAACCAGATCGATATGCTTGGTTTTTTAACATTGTTAACTATATTAACTAAAATGCATCTTACTATATTTTACATACAATTCATCTAATTTAATATATTCCATTATCCAAAGAATAATAAAAAATATATTAATATTAAAACAATGTAGACCTGGCGCCATTATGGCGAAGATAAGACAGTGGAGGAAGTGAAATATTTAGAAGAAAACAATTTTGAGTTCTAGAATGGGATTAATAAGCTTAAAGCGCTTGGAAAGTGTCCGTAAGGCGCAAATATTGTTTTTTTTATACGTTTCGATATATATTTACTAACAGTTTAAAATATTTTAAATTTAATTGTATAGGTTAAAAAAGTTTAATAAGCTTAAAGTATAAATCAATATTTATTAGTTCAGCATCTGTTAGAACAGCTAACGAGTCGACTGCGGCTTCGCCCGCTCAAACTACGCAGTTATTTATTAACTAATATAAATAATTTTTAAACATTTTTTAAAGTGTTATTCCACACTTAGGAAAGAAAAATACTTATTTAGAAAACGTATAAAAATTTGAACGCAGCGGGACTCGAACGAGCGGGTTCGAGTCCCGCTGCGTTCAAATTTTTATACGTTTTCTAAATAAGTAATATAAATAATTTTAGTGTACTAATAACATTATCATTTTAAAGACAATGTTAACTAATTAAAAAAAATACACATTGGAAACAAAAGCTTCATTGTCTAACAACCAGATCAGAGTGAGGAAATAAAAATATTAAATATTGCATTTCATCGAGTGGGAATCGAACCTACAACCTGCCGCGTTTATAGTCACGCACACACTCTTGTGCCTCAGCGCCACGGAAAAAAAATAAAAAATAAATCAGCTACACGCTGTATCCCACATACAGCAGGGTAGGCAGAGGGAACCTAGTGTTAAGACGCTACGTTCCCCACTTTCTGCCGAATTCTGGAGGCATTGCGTGTTGAGTGGCAGAACTCAATGCGCTTTGCCTCGACACCAGAACGAAGAAATGGAAATATAAATTTAAGTAAATATTTCATCTCCTCGAGTGGGGATCGAACCCACAACCAGTCGGTTTTACAGTCACACTTTGTGCAGTTGCGCCACGACTGGCCTCGCTGACGGCCTGGCTGACGGAAAAAAAAATTATATTATAATTTTCTTCATCAATACTAGCTTCACAAAGATTTTCACGATTAAAGCAATTTCGAATTCTCACAACGAAAGGAAGTTGTAAAGTTTATGGTTCATATAACATCCTCGACTGTTTGTATCTTTAAAAAATTGTTTGTTTGAAAACGACGTAAAAATCAATCGTATTTCTTCATATAATTGATGGTAAATATTTAATTGAATTGATGAATGGGTAATTACTATTAATTATCTGTCTTTATTCGATAAGAAAGAGGCCAGTCGTGGCGCAGTGGTACAAAGTGTGACTGTAAAACCGACTGCTTGCGGGTTCGATCCCCACTCGAGGAGATGAAATATTTACTTAAATTTATATTTCCATTTCTTCGCTCTGGTGTCGGTAAGCGCGGCGTTGAGTTGGACAGAAAGTGGGGAACGGAGTGTCTCATGACACTAGGTTCCCTCTGCCTACCCTGCTGTGTGCGGGATATAGCGTGAAGCTGATTTTTTTTATTCTATAAGAAAGTAAGAATTGCGTCCGTACATTTTATTTTTTACGATAATATTGTATTGGTTATTAAACATTAAATCTGTGATTTTAAAGTGCAGTTACAGTTACATTTTCAAAAAGCATATTTCGGAAAAAAATTATGACTTTGAATATTTTTTTATTGAATATATATTTCACATATTAAGAACAGAACAGGATCTATAATTGTCTTTGAAGAATGACACACCTGATGGAGATAAAATACAAAAACACGTAAACTATAAGAAATGAAATCCGCCCTGGTTAATGCGGTTAAGCGTAATAGCGATTTGATATATACTTATACAAATTAAGAATCGGGAATATCTCATGAAGAACAAAAACTGGCTAACTAATCTAAATCTATAAGAAGGCTAATCTATAAGAAATAGATTAAGAATTGAGGCCATCGTGGTGTAGTGGGACAGTGTTTAACTATGACTGTGGTGGTTATTGGTTCATCTTCATATAATCATACATGTATGTGTCAATGTATGTTGACATTTGTGAATGTGTTCTTACGTGTGGATGGATAACAGCGTTGCCAGATTTTGTCTAGGGGAAAAGCGAGATATCTCGGGAATTCTTTGAATTTCATGATTATTACACATTTTAAATGAAACTATTTTAACCGGATTAATCGCGTATATTTTGTACTTTTATAAATTTTTTGGAAACCCAACGTTTCGAACACTTTGCAGTAGTCCGTGGTCACGGTTAGACCCTACCCATGACTACGGACTACCCGATTAATCTGGTTAAAATAGTTTCATTTAAAATCTATGGAATTATTAGTAACTTATTACAAAAAATAAAGTTATTAAAAAAAATCTAAATGCGTGGCATAATTCACGAAAAATGGAACCATGTCTGGCCTGTTTGAGACACTTCAATATTGGGCTAAAAACTGGTATGTCCCACCAAAATCAGGACGACTGGCAACGTTGGTGGATAAACTCATATCTGGAAGTAAAATTTCAGAGTTTAACGCCGCCAAATATACAAATACGGAAGTTGTATATACAAAAAAAAAACAGGTACGTATACATACATTTCATAATCCAAGCGTTACAAACTTCATATTTTTTATGGGAACCTTTGAGATAGTTTAGTCGTCGACGCTCGTAGTATTTATGATAACGCCTACTCGCTATACTCGATTGGACGTCTGTTTATCGTCAGTCTCGTATTTTTCATATTATATTCATAACAATTGCAACATTTTTATACTAAACTGTTACTATTTTTAGAGTTTATTCTTTTGCTTCGACGTCTTGTCTTACTTTTACTATTTTACTTGAATTAGAATAGACTTGAATTGGTGGCGCAGTGGCACAAAGTGTTACTGTAAAACCGACTGGTTGTGGGTTCGATCCCCACTCGAGGAGATGAAATATTTACTTAAATTTATATATCCATTTTTTCGAAGAAAGTTACCCCTAAGGTCGAGATTTATGAGCAGATATTGATCAGAGCATGTCTGAACTGTACAATATTTTTTTAACACTACGCCTTCTCCCTGGGTAGCCAGAGAGAACGTAGTGCCAAACGCTACTCCTCCCCATGCCTTTTCTTCTTCTCAATCCTTACGCTCTTGACAGAGCGGTCGTGGCCATCATGTAGTCACGTTATTGGTTTATGTTATTTTTACAAGAAGTGCCCAAAGCATCTGAGCACTTTCCTCTTCATTCTCACAGTGACATCCTCGCTTTATTAGTATATGGCTGTATTAGTGCGTCAAAATTTTAGCTCACATAATGCAACAAAATTATAAAAAAATAAATAGCTATTAACAATACTGACGTAAACCGTAGAGTTGGTCAATATCGATATTAACAATTTTTTCGATACAATACATATATCGATTTCTCCAAAACCATCGATTCTCCCTTACAATGACTTTGTAGTTTGCACAGTAATAATTGCGATAAGAAAATAAATATTCAAATAATATAAGAGTTTGTTTCATATATATTTAATGCTAAATGGCTCTGTGAATAGTATCTACGAAATAAAAACATTTATAATATGATTTTAAGCTATGAGTTATTAAAGCAAACTAGATGTAACCCATTTTTTTAACGTTAATAATTAAATTCATATTTTTTCGAAGCCTCACATTTTGCAGCGTAAGTAAACTCATTTTTTTCTTTTTTTTCTTTTTTCAGCTTCACGCTGTATCCCGCACACAGCAGGGTATGCAGAGGGAACCTCGTGTTAAGACACTCCGTTACCCACTTTCCGCCGAATTCTGGAGGCATTGCGTGCTAAGTGGTGGAACTTAATGCCGCACTTTCGCCTCAACACCAGAGCGAAGAAATGAAAATATAAATGTAAATAAATATTTCACTTTCTCGAGTGGGGATCGAACCCACAACCAGTCGATTTTACAGTCACACTTTGGGCCTCTGCGCCACGACCGGCCTCAAATAAGTAAACTCATGTAAGTCAAATTCACATACTCAGATATGTGAATTCAAATATGGCTAAATATTTCACACCGAATTCATTAGGAATAAAGATTTTGATTAACAAAATAAAAAAGCCAAGATAAGCCTATTGGCTTATTATTTTTTATGTAATACATCCATGGTGCAAATTAGTTTAATATTAAGGACAGTATGTAAAAATAAATATATATAATTATCAGGTAAAAATGGCACTGGGAGCTTTACTTTACATAGTTACACGCTTGTGCCCCTGCGTCACGATTTACGCAGGGGCACAAGCGTGTAACTGTACGCGGCAGGTTGTGAGTTCGATTCCCACTCGGGAAAATTAAATTTTAATATTTTCATTTTCTTGCTCTGGCAACAAGGCAAAGCGCGGCTTTGAGTTACGCCACTAATAATGCCTTCAGAATTTGGCGGAAAGTGGAGAAAGTAAGGGTTCTAATGGGAACGGATTGTCTTAATACTAGGTTGGTAGATTCCTTCTGAGTGGGATTAAAAAAAAATATGTAAGCAATATGTAAAAAGATAGTTGTGATGATTTTTTCTAAATTATGAGTTAAGCCACTTTGAGCCCTTACATACAACCGATAGATATATGATAAAGAAACAATACCAGTTCACACGTTAGTTTACATTTGGCATATTTCGAATATATTACACCTCTGAAACAACATTGAAACGATTTTGAATATATTTCTAGATTAATATAAATATACAAAATATTTCAAATTTTAAATAGCTTTAGATACACGTTGAATTTTACTATAAAATTATTTTTTGTATAACATATTAAGAAGCTCACCTTGTTCTAAGATAGAAAAGAATGAGACATCTGGGTTTTGTAATCATGATTTAGAATTTTACTATGAAACTAAAGTTTTACTACTAAATCTTTCTCAATAAATAACTATACTTAATTTTGTTTCATTTTTTTAAACATTTTTATTTAATATTTATCAATTCAATTTTATTAAATTAAATTTTATTAAAGTAAAATATCTAATTAAGAAAAATAAAAAACAGTCTATTCAACACCAAGTGCTATAAAATGGGCTTGAATTTATAAATTATAGGAGCTTAAACTCGAGTGGTTTACTAGTAACCTCTGAAGTCTGTTATTCAAGCCCTGGCTCCATCATCAGATCAGCTCGATGATGCCATATTATTATAATGTCACAGCGAAGTTTAATGATACATTTAATACAATTGCCTCAAATTCTGTTTCTTAGATTAGACGGTGTATCCCGCACACAGCAGGGTAGGCAGAGGGAACCTAGTGTTAAGACACTCCGTTCCCCACTTTCCGCAAATTTTCTGGAAGCATTGCGTGTTGAGTGGCGGAACTCAACGCCGCGTGTTCCCCTCGACAGCAGAGCGAAGAAATGAAAATATAAATAAATATTTCATCTCCTGGAGTGGGGATTGAATCCACAACCAGTCGATTTACAGGCACATTTTGTGCCCCTGCGCCACGACTGGTCTGTACTCTCTTCTCCATATTCTTATTAATTACTCTTTTTTTATTTTTTTCATATGGTACTTTTACATATATTCCAATTTATTAAGTTTTAGCACGCTTATTCTACTATTTAAAACTACAGTAACACATAATAAATAAATTTATTTTAGTAGAAAAATATAATTTTATTTACATTTTTCTTTTATTTAAAACTTCACTATCCACAAACTGCAAATGTTTTCTCTGATAATACGGAGCGAGCCTCTATAAGAGTCATTCGGTCTGACATTCGTTAAGGAGTGTATATTGAAGATTTAAGTACTCTTTTTTCATATAAATAAATATTACGAGTATATATACTTGAGAGAATAAAGTAAATATATGAAGTTATGATGAAACAGATTTTCAATGGAATTGTTAATAAATATAGAATTATACTTATTTAGAAAATGTATAAAAATTTGAATGTATCGGGACTCGAACCTGCGCCTCCCGGAAGCCGACCAGGCGCTCTGACCACTAAGCCATACGTTCTCATCAAGCTATGTCAAAATTCTTATACGCTTTATTTATGTTGTTAGTATCTCTGTAGGGAGATTTTTATACGTTTTCTAAATAAGTATTTTTCTTTCCTAAGTGTGGATTAACACTTTAAAAATGTTTAAAATAAATATATAATTGTTAATTCGATGTATTTTTTTTTACTTTACGTTTTTCACACATTTTTCATACATCTATCAGGGTAGGTAAAGAGAAATAGAGAATGTAGTGCTAGAACTGTCCAGAAAAAAATATAATTTAAGATAAAAAAAAATATAGAGCTCGTGCCACAGGAGCACAAGCGTGTTACTGTAAACACGCGACAGGTTGTGGTTTCAAATCCCACTGTAGGAAATGAAATATTTAATTTTATTTTGGTGTCGGGGTAAAGCACGGCGTTGAGTTCTGCCACTCAACACGCAATGCTTCGACAATTCGGCGGAAAATGGGGAACGGAATGTCTCAACACTAGGTTCCCTTTGGCTACCATGATGTGTGCGGAATGTAGCGTGAAACTAAAAAAAAAAATAACAAAAGAAATTATTATAAAAGTGATTGAATACGAATCAGTAATTCCAATGCTTATCGAGTAATTATACTAAAAACTACTACTTACTACCCCATAGGACTCGGACGGGAAATCTCTGTAGGGTACACTTTGTAAATATTAAAATTAAAATATTTCATATGATATTTTTAATATTTTAATATAATGTTTTGGTGTGTTTGTCTTGTCAAACCTACATATATCCCGAGTGAATACAGTTAATGAAAGGAAAATACTAATTTCTAAATAGGGGTCGTCCAAGTATTACGTAAGCACTGTAGGGGGGCGGGGGGGTCTTGGGTTTGCTTTTTGATGACATGGGGGGTGGGGGGTATTAAAATAAACCACGAAACACATGTTCAATGAAATATTTTTAAAAGGATTGCTTATTTTTAATGACATACCGGAGAGGGGGGAGGGGGGTCAATAATTGCAAAAAAACTGCTTACGTAATACTTGAACGGCCCCATAGCTTCTTTTCTTTCTTTTTTTTAGTATCACGTTGTATACCGCACATAGCAGAGTAGGCAGAGGGGAATCGAATGTTAGACACTCTCGTTCACATTCGTAACCCACCTTCTGATGAATTATGGAGGCATTGCGTATTACGTGACGGGACTCAACGCTGCACTTTTTCTTACCAGAGCCGTCAAATGAAAATTAATAATCCCCCCCAGTAGAACATGAACCCACAACTATCACGCTAAAAATCTACCACAAATAACATAATAAAAAATTACATGTTAACTCAAAAAATCAAATCAAATCAGCTTCACGCTGTATCCCGCACACAGCAGGGTAGGCAGAGTGAACCTAGTGTTAAGACACTCAGTTCCCCACTGTCTCCCGAATTCTGGAGGCATTGCGTGTTAAGTGGCAAAACTCAACGCCGCCTCGACACCAGAGCGAAGAAATGGAAATATAAATTTAAGTAAATATTTCATCTCCTCGAGTGGGGATCGAACCCACAACCAGTCGGTTTTACAGTCACACTTTGTGCCCCTGCGCCACGACTGGCCTCTGCGCCACGACATGTTAACTCATCAATAAAATTTAAACACTCAAATATGATTTTCAGGGTTTCATTTCATGAGCTTCTTAACCTTATGACCAAGAACATTAACTTTCTATTTTATACGAATTATATGATATAATAGTCTAACCATAATTTCCACACAAACATTTAAAATTATTTCGATCATAAATTGTGGTAGTGTCGTGGCACTGTGCCAAATTTTGAAGTATATTGCGTCGTTGACTACCAAAAGGCAATTTGCTTTACGGTCTAATGTTTACCATTTATTTATTCGGCACTAGCATCACACTAGTAGCGCCTACTTAAAAATTTATAGCATTAACATTGGAAAGGAAATTTGCTATAAAATATTGTTAGGAGCTTATGTGAAATAATATTTTTATTGCTTTTCTTTGCCAAATTATGTATTTATCAAAGCATAATGCACTAAGATGAACTTTAAACATACTTAAATTTGGATGTTATTACAGTCGAATCGGTAGAATAGTCGAATGGTTTAGATATTTTTGTATATTTTTTTATTTATTTCAAAGAATGCTAACGGAGAGAATAGAGAATGGAATATATGTACACTATAGTTACTCCACCTACACTGAAGAAGCCAAAACATCTACCGAATAATTCTATTCGGTTAATCCATAAAGATAACATTCTCAGTTATAAAATGTGCAAAATTGTTTATTTTTCACCTTGTTTCTTCCATATAACAGGGTAGCCAGGTATAGAGAACGTAGTCTAGGGACACTCCGTTCCGTTGTTATTATGATAAAAACTATCCATTACCGTATGAACTCTTCGCATTGCCTTTCCTCATATATTATAATAGCAATACGACCTGATAGTCACTACAATATTTATTCTATACTAGCGGCCTGCTCGCGGCTTTGCCCGCTTGACCTACATGATTATTCATTTAAGAAATATAAATATTACGAACAGCCTTAATTATTAATTAATTGATTTGGATAAGTACTCACGATATTATTTGTAAAATAACTTATATTACCTCCTGTACAGTTTTTAAATTAGTAACATATATTATTAGTTAAATATATAATTGGTATACAGAATATACATAGAAAGCACGTTTTTAGGCATTTTTGTATAATCTATAAAATAATCAACATTTTCGGGCAAGTTCAAGTCGTACTCATGC
>JAAIXJ010000105.1:22490-149028 GCA_013403705.1 Heliconius hermathena
AAACAGACAAACAGACAAAAATTCCAAAAATGTTGGAAATGGATTCTGTTAATTATCCTTTAACAACCTGGCTAATTTTTTTTTAAATATTTTCAATGTACAGAAACGGCTTTTCTACAGATTTATTATAAGTATAGATAATTCGAGATCTCCTCTTACTCGTACACAGATCAAGTACCTACTTGTATTAGTAAAATCAGCTTCGCGTTTTATCCCGCAAACAGCTTGGTAGGCAGAGGGAATTTAGTTTTAGGACACTCCGTTCCTCACTTTCCGCCGAGTTCTGGAGGGCATTGCGTGTTGAGTGGCGGAACTCAACGCCGTGCTTTTACATCGACACCAGAGCGAAAAAATTAAAAAATAAATAATTGTAAATAAATATTTAATTTCCTTAAGTGGGGATCGAACCCACAGCCAGTGGATTTTACAGTCACACTTTGTCCCTCTGCGCCACACTGGCATCACTTGTATTAGTCATACAGAATTAAAGTATATTTCATTTGTAGACTATAAGTATGCGGGATTTTAATTAAAATGCCACTAGATGTATCCATCTCCTGCATCAGAGTGCAGGGATGGAACAGGAAAATGTAATAAGCGAGGTGAACAGTCACTTGGATAAACATAGGAAGGGTTAAGGACCGATGAGAGGTGTACGGTGACCATGAGTGTTGAAGGGCAAGGATGTTTCATAAATGTTTTTTTTTTTTGAGAAATATAGTGGTGTTGCTTTGGGTATTAGTGGTGTACGTGATAAAGGTTGGTTATGGTGATAGTTAATATAAGTATATATCTATTAATTTTAATCCTATTCCTATGTAGTATTAGAATTTCTATACTAAATCTATCATGGATAGATTATAACAAAAATGCCCACCCCAGAATATTTCAATGCCCAACCCAGACTTTATAATAATAAAAAGTTAAGATTCAATATTTAAAAAAAGGTCATTACACTGAAATATTAGTTCAAAGTTAGAGTCAAGACCTTCTGGAATATATCTCTAAATTCGCTCATATATATACATATCTTATATTATATCACGATATTTCGTTTCGATACAACCATATATACAGTGGGTTGCATCGAAACGAATAACGTGATATAATAAAACTTTTCCTCCATAAATGGATTATCCAACAAAATATTTTTTTTGAGGCCAGTCGTGGCGCAGGGACACAGAGTGTGACTGTAAAATCGACTGGTTGTGGGTTCGATCCCCACTCGAGGAGATAAAATATTTACTTATATTTATATTTTCATTTTTTCGCTCTGGTGTCGAGGTTAAGCGCGGCGTTGAATTTTGCCCCTCATCACGCAATGCCTCCAGAGTTCGGCAGAAAGTGGGGAACGGAGTGTCTTAACACTAAGTTCCCTCTGCCTACCCTGCTGTGTGCGGGATACAGCGTGAAGCTGATTATTTGATTTTTTTTATCTTATTAGCTGATTCAAACAAACTTCAGTTTTATAATATAAGTTTTATACACTATTTATAAAATATTTCTTTATTGTACTTAACACAACACTTTAAAATCAATAAAATGATCGATTTGTCATAACGTCTCAACAAAGTGTGAGATTATAAAACCATCGAGAGTGCCAGATGTTTATAGCTCCAAGGTTGTAAGAATCATCATTTTCACTTTCAACACATTCGGCATTCCCTTTAATGATTATATTTATGTAATACATGTTGCTTGAAAACGTTGATATCTTTTTAAACATGTTTCCAAGATATGTAATATAAAAATTTGAATTTTTATGATTTAATTAACTTAATAGCTCCATAGAATATGTTTTATTTTGATATACTGAAATAGCTTGACTATTTTCTTCTTCTGATAAAATTATGTGATCTTTTATCCTTTTTTTAGGGTTTCATTATGTTTTCCGTCTGTTCATCTAATAAGACCATTTATCTTGAATTAGCGAATAGATATCAAGCTAAAATTAATTGGTCTATGATCCTTTGGAGTACAGAAAAATGTAGCTTTTAAGTTAATGGAATCAAAAGATACGAGCACTTATGGATCTACAGTTCTCTTTGGCATTAAGTGAATTTTTACAATTCAAAGAAAGAAAAAAAACCAAAGTGTAAAAAATTTTAAATAGATTTTCACAGAAAAAAAACTTACAAATTTATATTTATAGTTCATTTCGTACAAAATGACTGCATAGGTATGGTTTTTTTTATTTCTGCACAGATATATATTAAAAACGTGAACTGTGAAGAAAATTAGATATGCCAAAAAAGACTGTGAGTCAAATTTTCACTCGAGAGAGTGAATTGTTTTTCTTCCCTTACTCTGGTAACAACATAAAGTGACACGCTATGGTATCGTGATGATTTTTACTATTTTGAGATATGTTCCACTACATAATATATATAATTTTGTTAGGTGTCAATTCACAGGGTGTTATTCACAGTGTATTATATAAAAGGGCCCTCAAAAAATAAATATCTATTTTTTCCCAGCATAGAATTTTCCAAAAAATCAGAAAAAAAAAATAATAGCCACTTTAAGTTCAAAATTTCATGAAGATATCAAGATAGAGAAAATAAGTTGTTACCCCAATAACTTCCTTACTAGAAGGGTTAGAGACAAAAAAATGGTGTGTCGCTATTCCAGGTAAAAAGCAATACAATCGTATTAAAAATAATGAATTACAAGCCAGTGCAGCTTTCCTAAGCTCTTTGGGCTAGACCAGTGTTTCCCAACCTTTTTTGTGCCATGCCCCACCTTAACCTTTCTAAAATGTTTAATGCTCCTCTATTATGTTAAAAATATATTTGTGTAAAAAAAGTTATGCATATTTTTTTATATTTGGAAATTGATTTGTTCACTTAAGAAACAAAATGATAGGTTCTAGGAAGAGACCACTATTAAATTATTAACAAAACACATTAAGTAAAGTTTCAAAACATAATAAAAAACTGAATTGAATGTAAAATTTATTTCTTCTTCAATTTCACCGTGACATCCTCGCTAGTACCTGCGATTCTGTGTATCTCTTCATTGTGGATACCATCATCTAAGCTGACTCCGCATATCCTACGAAGAGATCGCATCTCCATAGCATTCATCTTTCTTTCATTCTTCTTCTGTAATACCCACGTTTTGCTGCCGTATAACAGAGTCGATACCAAAACTGCATTGTGTACGGCCAAACGCGCAGCTGTGCTGATGTTTCACCGTCTCATCAATGCAGCTAAGGCTCCGTTAACCCTGTTACCGGCAGCAATACGCCTTTCCACATCTATATCGTTGAGTTCCGTCACTCAACATGCCATACCTCCAGAATTCGGCGGAAAATTGGGAAAGGAGTGTCTTAACGCTATGTTTCCTCTGCCTTCCCTGCTGCGGGATACATCGTGAAACTGATTTGAGTTTTATATATTTTGATAATAAATAATAATTCAATTCTTCGAGTGGAGATCGAACCTACAACCATCGCGTTTCAGTCATTCTCTTGTGTCCCTACGCAACGATGGCCTCTAAATTTAAATTAAAATATATAATTAATTAAATTATCAATTATATCTATACATAAAAATATATATGAACATTAAATCAACGAACTATTACAACAGTTTTGACGGACACTTATTTCAAATTAACACCAACTGAATGATGTGAACACTATGTACATTCCGATGGGCCAGTGGTCTACTTGAAGACTCCAATCACCCAGTTGATATTTTGATCTCGTCAAACGAAATTATACCTAATAATTAATTACGGAAATTATTTAAGATTTTGCCTTTTTTGTTAAATTGGGCACCAATGCTAGACCTATGCATTGCATATAATGGGCCGAAGCGACTGGGTTAAAGTTGTATCGAGTTCATTTTTAAGTGGGGCGTGGGCCCCACGTTGGGAAACACTGGGCTAGAGCCTTTATTACGAAAATTGAGGAAAACTTAAGAAATGTAGTGTCTTAACATTATATTTCCTCTTCCTATTCTTCTACAACAAATAAAACAAAATCTCAAAATACCCAAAATCACCTTCAAAATGGGTACCCTACTCCTCATTGAAGCGCCCTAGCACGCACATATTGTATGGTAATTACTGCGCGTGCGTCGTGTACGATAGTCCCGACGCGGACTAGAACAGCTGTAGGTACTATGAGGAAGTGGTCGTATGAAATACAAATGGATTGTTAGTAATTAAGGAAGCTAGAGAAGCTATTGACGCGTACGATACGTGTTGCCATAGCAACGTGTTCTGTCAAATGTATGGTGGTGTGTGTTATGTTTATTTTATTAATATTAACTATTTATTATACAAAATTAACAAAAAAATCATAACTATTTGGCATTTCTCTATACCAATAAACTACAATTTTGCTGAATTTGATACTTCTTCGTTAATGAGTTATCTACAAAGTTTCTCCTTTATATATTAGAAGTGCACATATAGAAGTGTACATATCGGGTTCAATTCTCGAATACAAAATGACCTTCAAATATGAAAAAAAAAGTCTCTCAGTCAGAGAAATTAAATAATTTTATTTCCTTCTTCTGGTAGAGATGGCACAAGACAAAGTGCGAGGTTATGTTCCGCTACTAAACACACAATATTTTGAAAATTAGGCGGAAAGTGGGAAACAGAGTTCCTTCTGCCTACTATGCCTTCGCGGCACCCTTGTATAAATACATAATTACCAACTGAGTTGCGATGGTAATATATAATATTCTACCGTCAATTCCAAATCATTAATTGCCAAATAAATCGATAGGCAATAAAAAAACCACCGATTTCTACAAATACATTGCGTAAATTGTTTAAAATGTAAATTATTTAAATGTACATACATACATACATAGGCATTATAGTAAAACGATTACTTAGAATTTTAAATTAGGTACTTTCATTAAAACAAAACGGAAGTAAAAACTTATTTAGAAATGCCACAGAGTAGATGACTATAGGTATTTTAATATTCAATGTGTTTATGTAACTATTGATTGCTAATACTAGGCCTGTTTGTATACTACCTTAATATTTAAATAAATCAGCTGTATCCCGCACACAGCAGGGTAGGCAGAGGGAGCCCAGTTTAAGACACTCCGATCCCACATTCTACCCGATTTTCCAGACATTTTATGTTGAATGGCGGAACTCAACCTCACACTTTGTATACCAGACCGGGAAAATTAAAATAAAATATATAATCGTGGTTGCAACCGTTTCATTTCCAATCGGACGCTGCCTGCGCCGTGACGGCTTCAATTTTTACATCTTCTATTATTTTAAGCATCAGTATTAAATTGGGATTATTGCTATATTTTTTTTAAATTACAAGTTAAACCATTTACAATTTCGTTTTTATTTTGGAAAATCGTGTTTCACTAAATTTGAGAACATGAGGCCAGTCGTAGCGCAGGGGCACAAGGTGTGACTGTAAAATCGACTGGTTGTGGGTTCGATCCCGACTCGAGGAATAGAAATGATTTACATTTATATTTTCATTTCTTCGCTCTGGTGTCGAGGCAAAGCGCGGCGTTGAGTTCCGCCACTCGACACGCTATGCCTCCAGAACTTGGTGGAAAGTGGGGAACGGAGTGTCTTAACACTAGGTTCCCTCTGCCTACCTTGCTGTGTGCGGGATACAGCGTGAAGCTGATAACAGATAGCTAAATTTCTTTCATACCTACCTACATACACTTTTCTTATATCATTTACTTTCTTAGTACAAAAGTGAAAATGTCAATGAAATTAAATATTTTCTTAATTTGACTTGACAACAATTAATTATAAGAAATATATATATCTAGGTTGGCCATGTTGGATCAAGGAATTTCGACCATTTAAACTCGAGGCAGTTTTGAACGAATGGCAAAAGCATTTTCGGGTCAAGTTTCTTTTTATGGCATAATAATGTATCATTGGAAACTTATAATTGGTCTTAAGAAGAATTTTTCGCTTTAATCTATAAGAAACAAATAAATAAATATGGTTATAATTTACATGTGAGGGCAATATCGATAAATCGATTTTGCATACAGGTACTATATTGGAAGAACGATTATCGATTTTTATTGTTATTTGTTATGTTGTAAAATTGTGACAACATTTTTTTGATATTTATGTATTATTTTTTTGTATTTAATTGCTCAATAATGTTGTACAATTAAATAAGTACGTATACAGAGTGTTTTTGTCAGCCCAACGTTAAATGAAATCACAGTTTTAACTACTTTATAAAATCCTAATACAATTTTTTTTTTCTCAAAAATGAAAAAGTGATTTTTCAAAAAAAAAAAAATAAAATTATCGATTCGAGATAATGATTAACGACGCACGTAAACATAAACCTATCAAAGGGAAACCACTGCATACGCCTCATTCCGAAATCGAGTCGTAGGAATTGGCGGCGAAGTTCAAAGTTGTTTAGTAGTATCTTTGTAGTAATATGTGTTTACGTTATTGATATCTATGCGTAACTGCGACACACGAAATTCAGGTATGGATAAACATCGTGAAATGAAAAAAAAATCCTACATCTAAACTGTTGAGGTATCTTGATTAATTTCTTTAGGTATGGGGTTAAAATATTTTACGATATACGCTTTTCCCGTAAAAGGAGCGCTGACGCTTCCACCCTGTATTTTTTTTTTCAAAAATATATTTATTTTATGGAAAAGACAAGGCAAACGAACGTTCGGGTCACTTGATGGTAAGTGATCACCGCCGCCCACGACGCCGTGCAACACCAGAGGAGCTACAGGTGCCTTGCCAGCCTTTAAGGTGGGTTGGACGCCGGAGCCCGGCATTACCTGATGCGAAACGCAGTGGTATAAAGCCACTACTTGACGCCGGTTTTAAATGCCGGGGGTGATAATGATCCGGTCGAGTCTGCCCATGCGTGTTCCCATTGCTGGCCACTTGACTCTACCACTTACTTTAGTCACCTCTTACGACACCATCAGTACCAGGATGATCCTATTCTAAGCCGGGATCACACGGAAAATGTAGGTACTGTAAAAAATATATATAACCGTATTAATATAATATGCAAATATCGATTTTGTTTACAATATTTAAATTTTCAAAAGTAAACCGAAAGCGATTTAATAGTATGCACCAAAATCGATATTTCACACGGGGTCGCAAAAAAATCGAAATCGATCATTAATTATGAATATTTTTAAATTTCATTTACGCACATAAAGTGAATTAAATAAGGTAATAACTTGTTCTATGAACCAGATAGGTTTCAAGTAGTGATTGTTGATTTAAATTTCCCTTTTCTGTTACTGTCGTTTTTAAAATAAATATTTATTATAGTTAAAAGAGGCCGTCGTGGCGCAGGGGCACAAGAGTGTAACTGTAACGCGACGGCTGTGGGTTCGATCCCTATTTATATTTTCATTTCTTAGGTCTGGTGTCGAGGCAAAGCGCGGCGTTGAGTTCCACCACTCAACACGCAATACCTCCCAAATTTGGTGAAAAGCTGGGAACGGAGTGTCTCAACACTAGGTTGCCTCTGCCTACCCTGTACCTTGTGTGCAGTTTACAGCTTGAAGCTGATTTTTTAAAATGTCAACTTAACCATATATTGTTTATTATGGAAATAAGCCATTAGAGGCCAATCCTGGCGCAAGCACTCAAGGAAATGAAATCTTATCCTTTTATATAATAAATATTAAAGTTTTCGAAAATGGATGTTTGTTCCACTTTCACGCAAAAACTACTTAACGGATTTCAATCAAATTTTACAGTAATATAGTTTATAAACGTCAGAATAACACATAAGTCACAACATTCGTAATTATTTTGTATAATTTGGTTATTATTATGGAGTTATCTATTTATATATCTCTATACTAATATTTTAAAAACACATGTGATCTCACCTCCACATAATATAAATGGAGAGATCCCAGGAGTGGACTAAAAATATGTATGGATCACTTATGTAGGCATAAGATCACATGTGTAGTAGTATCATCCCACATGTGGACGTGAGATCACATAATAGATAACACACGTAATCTCACGTCCACACATGTGAGCTCTTCATAATTTATTATGTAGATGTGAAATCACATATTATATGGACGTGAGGCCGTATGTCTGGATGAGAGATTTCATATGTAGATGAGAGATCATACGTGTCTATAGTATGTTACAGCCATGTATAAAAACACGAATGTATCGATTTGTGATTTTATATATGGTCAAATTATTAAATAAATAATAGTGTTCCTTAAATGCGTGGAGTCTCGACTGGATCGCTTATATTTAATATTTTAATTTTCTACCTCTGGTAAAAGGCAGAGTTCAGTTACGCCACTCAATACGGTATGCCTCTAGAATTGGGCGCAAAATAGAAAACGGAAGCGTCATAATGAGAAATGAGTGTCTCAACACTAGGTTTCCGGGTGCCTTCTGCATACCCTGCTTTGTGCGGGATACACTGTGAACCTAAAAAACCATTTAAGTATCAAACCCAAAACCATATTAATAATTTACACACGAATCATTTAATCTTTACATATTTTCGCTTTACAATTCTATAAATTTTAATAAAATAAATCAAACGAACAGTTCAAAAGCTAAATAAACAGCGTGGCTTTTTGAAGTTGAAAAACAATTTTACATGAACTTTCATCTAAACTCGTTGACGTGTGAAAACTAGGCGTGGAAAACGTGCGCTTATATGTTAACTGACACGCCTGACAAAAACATTTTTGGAATATTAATAGAACTGACTGACTCTCAGATATTTTAACCGACTTTAAAAAGGAGGATTTTTGTTTTTTTTTTTTGTATGCACTCATGTTAATCGATTGCTCTAGTTTACTCTATCATAAATCCAAAAACGAATCCGACTGGCTTTTAACAAAAAAAATAGTTGATTTAACATAGTAAATATATATATATATATGTATACCAAGTAGAGCAATTAAATCGACGATTTTTAAAATTGGAAGACATTATTTTCTTTAAATTAGTGCGTATAAGTAGATATATACGGCGTTGAGTTCCGCCACTCAACACGCAATGCCTACAGAATTAGGTGAAAAGTGGGGAACGGTGTGTCTTAATACTAGGTTCCCTCTGCCTACCCTGCTGAGTGCGGGATACAGCGTGAAGCTGATTAAGTAGATATAGTTTTAAACTCAGCGATTGTGATATTTGACTTTTTTGCTTGTTGCTAATACAATAAATATGTTAATTTCAGATGTTTTTAGATTTAGAATTAATATTTAGAATAACTAATCTTTGAACGTCACTGTGTCAAATGTCAGTTGTCAGAACTGCAACATTATGACAGTACTTCAATATGTTCTTCCTACTGACACTTTTCCAACCTAACGTCACTCCAATAACTGTCTACTGCTCCTTTAAAAGTTATATTGTCAAACAGAGTTTAACGCTGAATTTTTTTTATCCAGTAAATTTTGAACTTGTAACCGTCTTGCATAGTTAATATAAGGCTCTTATTTATGGCATCGACCGCAGTCTATATAATAAATTTCTCGCAATTTCTACACATAATGTACCAGTGAGGCAGTGAGACAGAACAAGAAAATGAAAATATTAAATAATTCATTACGTCTAATAGAAATCGAACCTACAACCGTCGCGTGTACAAAAATACGCTATACCATATACATAGACAAAAATGGGGTCAAAAGCCAACATAACCGAGGTGTTAATTGATTAAAGATTTCTTCTAACTTAATACCTACTTCAGATTAACTTTCTATAATTCATCAAGTTATCAACATTGATAAACGGTACTCAGCCGTTGATACCGTCAAGTGCAATGGCGACCACCCTCGATGGCTATAAAGTAAGTAGAAATAAGATAAAACGACACGCTGTGGATTATAACGATAGTATAATTGATCGAAATTGAGTTTCTAAGGATATTTTCTAAAAAAAGAAAATTAGCTTCACACTGTATCCCGCACACAGCGGGGTAGGCAGAGGAAACTTAGTGTTAAGACACTCCGTTCCCCAGTTTCCACCGAGTTCTGGAGGCATTGCGTGTTGAGTGGCGGAACTCAACGCCGCGCTTTGCCTCGACACCAGAGCGAGGAAATGAAAATATAAATGTAAATAAATATTTCATCTCCTCGAGTGGGGATCGAACCCACAACCATTCGATTTTACAGTTACACTTTGTGCCCTTGCGCCACGACTGACCTCATACTGGCCTCATTTTCTATTAGCTTTTATTTGTGGCTTCGCCCGTGTTATGGGGAAATAGGTAAGAGTTGTGTATGGCACATACAATTGTAAGAACCGGAGTTATATCCAAACTTAAAGGGATGTGACATAGCCTATAGCTATAGCGAGGCAAACTGCAAAGCGACTGTCGCGACACTAGATTTCCAGGTTCCCTCTGTCTTTCCTGATATATGCGTGATACAGCGTGAAGGTTAGAAAAAGCTTAGTGTGGAATAATATTCCACACCAAGCTTTTTTCTTTTTTAAAAACTTATAGGAATTTGACACATAACGGGAATCAAACCCGTGCTTCGATTCTTAGACGTCTTGTAAGAAGCGCGGGTTCGAATCCTGCAACGTACCTACTAATCTAGAACTGCTGTTGGCTTTACGTTTTTAAATTTTTGTTATGCGATCCAGGTTGATTAGTGATATAAATATTCATTTTCATTTGCCACGTTTCATAGCCATTTTGATTATTAATTATTTTGAGGCCAGTCGTGGCGCAGAGGCACAAAGTGTGACTGTAAATCGACTGGTTGTGGGTTCGATCCCCACTCGAGGAGATGAAATATTTACTTAAATTTATATTTCCATTTCTTCGCTCTGATGTTGAGGCCAAGCGCGGCGTTGAGTTGTGCTACTCAACGCGCAATGCCTCCAGAATTTGGCAGAAAGTGAAGGACGGAGTGCCTTAACACTAAGTTCCCTCTGCCTACTCTGCTGTGTGCGGGATACAGCGTGAAGCTGACAAAAAAAAATGATTTCCAGTTCACATGCGTAAAACGTAGCGAAAATTAACATTAGGTTTTGTTCGATTATTCAAAAAATACATATATTGTATATTATACACAAAATATTCCTCGAGTGTAATTTAAGGCCATAGCATTTGCATACGGCCAAATTATCACATAATTCAATTTATAGCCTGACATCAATATTCATAAAATAAACATAATTCTTTAGATGATTCAGAGATATAACATCAAGTCACACCTTGGGTGACTGTAAAATCGACTGATTGTGAGTTCGATTCCCACTCGAGGGGGTGAAATATTTATTTACACTTACATTTTCATTTCTTCGCTCTGATGTCGAAGCATAGCTCGACGTTAAGTTCCGCCACTCAACACTCCACGCCACGCAATGCCTCCAGAACTTGGAGGAAACTGGGGAACAGAATGTCTTAACAATAGGTTCCCTCTGCCTCTCCTGTTGTTAGCGAGATATAGCGTGTAGCTGATTTAAAAATTAAAATATTTAATTTCTAGTACAAGAATTGTTATTACTAAATCGTTTTTTTTTTCTTTATTCGCGTATTATATAAAGAAATTAAATTAAATATATAATTTACGATACACATAAAGTGGTTTACGAGTAACCTACTTAATCATAATAATTATAATTTATCAAAACATAACATTCATATTAAAATATTCTCAACATCAATTACTATGGTTATATAAAAGAAATTATATACTGTGAAAAATTAAGTTTGCATTTCTTTATATCTTCACGTTTTTTAGACATTATGCGTAGATGGAGATAGTAGACATACGAGTATATCTCTCTGTTCTTTCCTTCTCCGTCTTAAAGATGCGGATCTTAACCCCGCGCTGTCTCTATAAATCAGGGAAGTTATAATATCAGGAGTTTTTTGAATGTATGGACGATATATAAGATGTTTTGTTAAAATTGACCTTTATAAAACATGATTTTTATTTTTATACTATTACCAAAATCTATATCCAGCACTTGGACCGTATATATTATATATTAGCCAATTTTCTTCAAGAATCCAGTTTTTTTAAAATCATAAGTTCTAAAATATGTGTATAACATCAAAAGTCGCTGAACATACTCGTATATGAGAGTAAAACGGATAGATACTGAGGACCCCTACCCATAGACTACCGTTGTTCCGACGCTCGAGTTACACCTTGTTTGTAAAAAAATATTGCTCTTTGACTTTTGCTGTTTTAGTCGGTAGAACAGTTTTATTGTTTTTATTTCAGCTTGACGCCGTATCTCGCATGTAGAATTGGCACAGGATGCCTAGTATTAACACACTTCACTCCTCACTTTCCACTGAATTTTGGATGAATTGTGAGTCGAGTGACGGAGATTTGCCTCAACACCAAAATGAATAAATAAAAATATTAAAAATAAATTAAATAAATTAGCTTCATGTAATATCATTCAGCAGGGTAGGCAGAGGGAACCTAGTGTTAAGACACTCCGTTCCCCACTTTCCACCGAGTTCTGGATGCATTGCGCTTTGAGTGGCAGAACTCAACGCCGCGGTTAACCTCGACACCAGAGCAAAGAAATTAAAATATAAATGTAAATAAATATTTTATTTCCTCGAGTGGGGATCGAACCCACAACCTGTCGCGTTTACAGTCACACGCTGGACTGCCCACACACACAGTTTTCTTGTTTATTTGAGATTCAAAGGGACAAATGCGTAGTGCATTACTGCCTTGAGTTCTGTATAAACGAATTCACAATACAAGGCACTTCGTCTAACATGACAAAAGACGTCATAATGTTAGGTATTTTCTTGCTTTCATTTTTCCTGCTTTGTTAAATTTAACATCCTGTATAATATAGAAAAAAATATGTTAAAATATTCAGAACTAAAATTATGAAATATATTTTTTTATTGTTTTATGAACGTTCGATAATGTATGTATAATGTGTAAATAAATAAAACAAATAAATTAGCTTCACGCCGTATCCCGCACACAGCAAGGTAGGCTGAGGGAACCTAATGTTAAGGCACTCCCTTTCCCATTTTCCGCCGAGTTCTGGAGACATTGCGTGTTGAGTGGCCCCGCTTTGCCGGGGCAAACCACCAGAGCGAAGAAATGGAAGTAAAAATTTAAATAAATATTTCGTCTCCTCGAGGGGGATCGAACCCACAACCAGTCGATTTTGCAGTCACACTTTGTGCCTCTGCGCCACGACTAGCCTCAGTATAAAATGTAGTGCATAGTAATAAGTCCCTTCTTTTTTTTCAGCTTGACGCTGTATCCCGCATGTAGCAGGGTGGCAGATCAAGCCTAGTGCTAACACACTCCGCTCGCCACTTCCCTTTCAAAAAAATCCTTCAATAATCTAAAAAAATATATGACACTTATATTGAAAAATAGATTTACGCCCAATATTAATAACCTATCTCCAACGTCAATCTTAGATTGTTTCATACATCTATTCAATCTCTAGATATCCAAATAAATATATGAAACAATCTAAGATTGACGTTGGAGATAGGTTATTAATATTGGGCGTTAGAATAGAGCATTGAGTTCTGCCACTCAACACGCAATGCCTCCAGAATTCGGCAGAAAGTGGGGAACGGAGTGTCTTAACATTAGGTTCCCTCTGCCTACCCTGCTGTGTGCAGGATACAGCGTGAAGCTAATTTAATTTTTTAATTTTTAATTTTAGAATAGAGCATTTACCTACAGATATACAAGAAATATAAACATTCCACCCAAAATAGATTCGAACCTATAACACCAACTAGAATACGACAAGACATTTCATTTCACAGTAAACTTAAACGGGAACCCAAATACGGGAGCGAAGCGAAGCTAGTTCGCAATAAATTTCATCAATAACTCTATATAAATTATTGATTATGTTAAAGCGATTTTAGTAATGGCCGCGGGTATTATTATGGGCTATATAAATTTTATTTGCTAATTGATAGCCAAGAACGAACTTTGGAAAGCACGTTTAGTATAATAATGTATGAGAGAGAGAGAAATCTTTTTCGATATTGATTAATCACTATGTTAAAGAGAAGTGTATTTAGATGGATGGATTTTTTTTTTATTTTTATGGGTCATACAATTTGTTTAAGTTGTAGGTGATGGTTGTGTATGGGAGGTTTGATTTAGTACTTGTTTAAGAAGTCCCTATTGTTATTGTACTCTATTAAAGTTCGAGGTATATTTTTCCTATTTTACGAAAGTAATTTATAGTTAAATTTCTTATAACAATCAAAAAATCATCAAAATATCTTATAAAATAATAAATGAGCTCCTCCACTCAACTCTCAGTGTCTTGAATTTGTGCGGAAAGTGGAATATCTTGACACTACTACTGTGCTTGACCGAATACAGTGATTGTGAGTTTCTGTCTACCGGTGCAATATTTATAATACAAAAAATTTAAGCAAATCGTGAGAAGTCCAACTATGTAGCTGTAAACGCAACTGGTTGTGGATTCGATTTCCAGTCGAAGAACTTAAATATTTATTTAAACTTATATTGCAGAACACCAGAGCAAAGAATCTTATTCTTAGCTATGGTGTTCTGCAAAGCACGAGATTGATATCCGCCATGTTGAGTTCAGCGGAAAATAGGAAACGAAGTGTTTTAACACTAGGTTCCCTCTGCCTACCCTGCTATGTGCGGTATACAGCAGGAAGCTAACGAAGCAGGAATCCCTAAATTAAAAATCCCTAATTAAAGATTCAATTGAAGTGAGTCAGGCATACTATTTTCAAGCAATTAATGTAAATTAAAAAACACCTACACATTATTATTTTTATCTCATTTTTTCTGAATACGTTGTGGGTTCGATACTCATTTAGGGGGATTATCTTCTAAATATGCAAAATAAAGGGTAAAACTGAGAATATTAAATAAGTTTTACAAAGTTTATTATGTTTATGTTATGTGTAACAAACATTTACGTTGACGCCTTCGTGACGCTGCGGCTCAGTGTCTAACTATAAGCGCGACCGCTGTGGGTTCGATTCCTATTGTCGATCATGAATTATTTTCATTTCTTAGAGTCGAGTTCCACCGGTCAACACACAAAGTTATCAGAATTGTTCGATAGATGAAAAACGGAGTGTCTTGACACTAGTCTTCCTCTGCCATGCTGTTGTGTGAATTTAAAAATAACAAAAATATTTTCTATAGCTTGACAGCTGAAACAAAATCATTTTATTTAATTACATCAATACTAACAAACTTCCCCTTAACCAATACAAATCTAATATTTCTAATCAAATTCACTATGTTTCAAAACGGAGTCCTTTCCAAATGATTTATTCCATCCGGGTTTTGAATGTCATTTGAGCTAATATATAAAATATATATTATTTTGCAATCATTTAGAGTGCTATTAGCACATCTACTTTTGTAAATATATTTTCAGATATTGAAATTTTGGTATATATTTTTAAATAAGACTCTCGGAAATTCGACGGAAAATGAAAAACGGAGTGTTTTAACACCAGGTTTCTTCTACTTTTGTTTTTACTCATCAGCATGTTACATTGCAAATAAGTCCAACAATTTTTACCACAAAATATATCTAAGTTATTTTTTTATGCAAACTATAATGGATAGTAGTGTCAAGAAACTAATGTCAATATGTTATGCTATCCTTATTATATTATTTTGAGATATTAGCTTATAGTTATTTTGAGACATTGGATTTTGAGTGGCGGAGCTCAACACCGCAGATTGACATTACAGAACGAGGTAATGAAAATAGTAGATTCCTAAGAAATAGAATTCCGATGCCTGAGCAAAAATCGATTCACAATTATCATGTATATAGAGAAATGTTAGTCAACTGCGCCACGATATCGTTTGGTTAAAAATGCAATGTATGTTAAAGTATATTCTCCTCATATTTGTACCAATTTAAAAAACAGAATAATATATTTTGTTACATTCTATAGAAATTTGAAAACGAAGTATTTTGATAAGAGTATAGTAATATTTCGTGATCAGGATATTCTTTCGGATTCTTAAGAGATTTCTTAATGCTATAAAATTCAATATAAAGATATTCGATCGAAATTTTCACTTGAAATATCTTTATAAGATCAGCTTCACGCTGTATCTCGCACACAGCAGGGTAGGTAGAGGGAACCTAGTGTTAAGACACTCCGTTCCCCACATTCTGACGAATTCTGGAGGCATTGCGTGTTGAGTAGCAGAACTCAACGCCGCGCTTAACCTCGACACCAGAGCGAAGAAATGGAAATATAAATTTAAGTAAATGTTTCATCTCCTCGAGTGGGGATCGAACCCACAACCAGTAATTTTATAGTCACACTTCGTGCCACTGCGCCACGACTGGCCTCTGAAATATGCTTAACTGGATGAAATACGTTTATAAATTTCAATAAATTATTGTATAGAATCTGCAAATTTGCTAAGACATGACTCTTTCAACCCAATTTCCTAATACAAAGATAAATTATAAGCTATCAACAGCAAATACGACGTAGCTCCGTCGACACCAATTGATAGGTTTTAGAAAATATTTCAAAATAACTACTCTAACTTTAAAGCTAGACGAAATAAACGATTTAGAAATAGAATTAGTTTTACGATGCTTTCTAAAAAAGTCTTCGATTTGGTATTGAATTTTGTTTTTTTTTAGACAGAGAGCCTACTTTTTTTATAGTTGAGGCCAGTCGTGGCGCAGGCACTTAGTGTGACTGTAAAATCGACTGGTTGTGGGTTCGATCCCCACTCGAGGAAATAAAATATTTATTTACATTTATATTTTCATTTCTTCGCTCTGGTATCGAGGCAAAGCGCGGCGTTGAGTTCCGCCACTCAACACGCAATGCCTCTAGAACTTGGCGGAAAGTGGGGAACAGAGTGTTAACGGAGTGTGAACACTAGGTTCCCTCTGCCTACCCTGCTGTGTGCGGGATATAGCGTGAAGCTGATTTCATTTAATTTTTTTCAGATAGCCTGAAGTTAAGTCACTCCGTTTTCCACACTTGACATATATTCAAAAATGTTCGAGAAATGTTTGTGAAAAAAAATATTGTAAATACATTAAGGAAAAAGAAATATCTATTTTCACTATCACGTTCTGTTCATACAAAAAAACGTTGAGTTCCGCCTCTCAATACGCAGTTTCTCAAAAAATGGACCAAAAGTGAAGAGGGGAATGTTTCAATACTAATTTACCTCTGCCTATCCTGCGGGATGCCCATTTTGCGGGATACAGCGGGAAACTATAAAAAAATCAAGTTAAAAAATATACATAACTGACAATAGTGTGTATGAATCATGTTGCCAATTTGCCTGAAGGTTGTACAATACATTTTTAATTCTCTTTGTACATATTCTTTTACTGGTAATTAGATACAGTGAGCTTGTTGTTCTTGTGACGGGGGACAGGAATTGAGTGGAGTCGCTTAAAATACTTTTGTTTTATAATTTTATTTAACATTTTTTTTATATTCATATTATTTTTTGAATTAAGAGTGAATCATTATTCATTTTACTGTTTTCCGTTTTTTTAAACTGTTTTTTTCTACGCTATCTCCTTTATTGTGAATTAATGTGTGAGCTGCAGATTTGTAGATGTAGATAAAAAAATATCTCAAAATATTCTCTTAAGTGGGACTCGAACCCAAACAATATATGCCTCGAACCAAAAGAATTTACAATATATATGAAATTTTACTAACAATAATTTAACATCTTAATGACTTCACCAAATGGAAATAACTAAGAGACAAATGTGTTTCTTACATGACAGCCTGGTTAAAGTGATGCAATATCCAACATTAAATGAATTCTTTCGCATCAGTAGTTCTTGAGATTAGCACGTTCAGCCAAATGAACTCTTCTGCTTTATTATATGTGTATAAATTAGAGATTAGTTAATTTATGTCACCAGTGGCGCAGTGGACAGTGCGTGTATTCAATTAATGTGGAGTTAAATCTCATTTTATTTTAAATGAAACTTTACATCATGCGACTTAGCCAGTCTCTAAAAAAACGTGAAATGGGGAACTGAATCACTTATTACAAAAATGTAATATAATATTTTTAAAGAGGATCTACTTCTTTCTGTTAAATGTACAAGGTCCTTCGGATATCCGAACGTACAAAGGGGCCAGTCATTCCATAAATAGGATATTTGGTGGCTCCGTGCGAAATGAATTAAGCCACTGTTAAAGGTACATCCCTTGAAGAGTATGAGTAATAATATGTGTTACGAAAGTATAGGGGTTCCCTCCCCATAAAAGAGGGTTGTATTTCGGAAGTTGGTTTTTATTGATATACTTGTAACATGGCCGGCCAATGTATTACAAACTTGCCTTATGTTACAGATGTGCAAGGAATGAGCGGAAAGCGTTTTAATTTCATTTTTTTTTAAACTGGGAGGCCTATGATTATAGGTTGTCGTGGCGCAGTGAGATAACAGCTGAGTTAATAAACGATAGTTGCGATGTTGATGCCCGTTCGGGATAATGGTCATATTAAAATTATTTCCATTTCCCCGCACTGGCATATAAGTCTTACAAGTCCATCCTCCATTAAAAGTGTCCAAAAGATTTGAAAATTAGTCGAAAAGTAGGAAATAAACTGTTTTAACCGTAGGTTACTTTAGCTTCTCTGCATATCCTTTGTAAAAAAAACAAGAAACTATTTTTGTCCTAACATAAAATAAAATTTGGAATTAATTTTAGAGTAGAGGCTCTTTATGGTATAAAAAGATATTATATTATATAAAGAGTAAATGTTTATGAATTTGATCTGAGTTGTTGACATTGTAATAACCGGAGGCACTATGTCTCTAAATAACACTATATATTTATTTCTTTCTTTACAGCTTCACGCCGTGTCCCGCATATAGCAGAGTAGTCCAAGTAAAACTCTCTATTGTTTTGCATTTTTTGATAAATTTAATAGTGGAACTCCACACCGCTCATCGTCTACCAGAGCGACGAAACACAAACAATTAAAATGCAATCTTAGCAAAATATTTAAAAAAATCATAGTGATCAATCTCTCTCACCTTAGACCAAACGCAATTGTCTCGTATTAAGTTTGCTTTCGCGCACGCGCCTCGTCTGTTATTTCCTGTCGAAACACGATAACCTTTTTACGTAACGTTTGGTTGATTGCGCGGAACAGGGGTAACGACGTAAATGTTTAACCGACTTTAGCTGTAACTAATATGGAGGTTATCGATTTTGTATTTGTTATTAATGAGAATAAGTACTCAATCATGTGCGATAGTCTCTGGTTGTAAATGATGGTAGTGGGTTCGATTTCCGGTGGGGGAAATGTTTATTTACCTTTCTAGCCTCTGGTAGACTTGGCATTATAAATTTAACCCATAAAATTTGCAAATATCAAAATTGGTTCATAAATAAAAACTGGTTAAGTGTGAGTCGGTCTCGCCTACAGTAGTTCAATGTAAAGTACAAATAAATAAATTGTGATTGCGTTGACTTAAAAGCTATTTTATTTGTGTTTTAAGGGACTATAGATCTAAATATTTGATATTAATTTCAGATCACATACACACGATCTCGAGATAAATGATCTTGACAGACGGCTAACGCAGTGATCCTTTGAGGGTTTCGTTTTTACCTTTTGAGGTACCCTAAAAGTAGTTTCACCATCTTCCCCGCAGAGTAGGCATAGGAAAGCAATCCATTCCCCACTTCCCGCCGAATTTTCAAGACATTGCCTTAAGGCAATATCTTGAAAATTCGGACATTCGGAATTTCAAACTGATTCTTTTTCCTACTTCTGATTTTAAATCAGAAGTAGGAAAAAGAATCAGTTTCACTGTCCCAAGTGGAAATTGAACCCGCAATCGTGAAGTAACAACATGAGATATATTTAAATAAAGCTAATATAAGTAAATACCGTGTCAAGGCTGATGTTGGACAAAGCGCCATACAACGGTAACTCCTCAATTATACTTAGTTCTATTACGTTTCATTCACTATTAAATAATTCTAGTACTTGTAATTCTCTAACTCGACTATATGACGTCAGAAAGCGTAAAGCTCATAAAAAATCCTTTTAGTTGTATGCAAATTTAATGTAGGTACCATTTGGGGGACATTTCTTTTCATTTTGCTCGTTCTTGTTAAACGACAAAGCCCCGCTTGAGTGGTGGAACCTTACGCCACGACGTAAGGTTCCACCACTTAACATAAGCATTGAATATATACTATTTTTTTTATTCACGTTGTATATGGCATGTAGCAGGGTAGGCAAAAGGGGCCTAGTGTTAAGACACTCCGCTTCAAACTTTCCGCCAAATTGTGGGGGCTTTGAGTGTTGAGTGGTGGAACTCAGCGTTTTGACTCGACACTAGAGCGAAGAAATGAAAATATTAAATGTTTAATTTCTTCGAATGGGAATCGAACCCACAACCTGTCGCACTTACAGTCATGTGTCCTTGTACTGCGCGTACCTGGCCTACATGCCTCACACTATTAAAGTGTTTTAATATATCAAAATTTATTTACAAAAATTTAAATTAAATTAGCTTCACGCTGTATCCCGCACACTGCAGGGTAGGCAGAGGGAACCTAGTGTTAAGGCACTCCGTTCCCCACTTTCTGCCGAATTCTGGAGGCATTGCGTGTTGAGTGGCAGAACTCAACGCCGCGCTTAACCTCGACACCAGAGCGAAGAAATGGAAATATAAATTTAAGTAAATATTTCATCTCCTCGAATGGAGATCGAACCCACAACCAGTCGGTTTTACAGTCACACATTGTGCCTCTGCTCCACGACTGGCCTTCATTTTGGCAATTAATTTTAATAACAGAGATATAAAATCCAAACTTAAAAAATAACACTAAACGTTTCTAACATATTATTAATTATAATATTTTAATAATACATAAGAACTCAACATAAAAGACTAAGCTCTAACATTCTTTAAAAGAAAAAAAAAACAAAAAAAAACATAGTCATTTTGTTTATTTTTAATAACAAAATACGAAGGATAAATTTAATTAACGAAACGGATATCTCATTTCGATTTTATTAATAATACAACCACTAAAAGTGATTAAACTGTCGGCGAAACGTTAATAATATTACTTAATAATGCCATCCTAATTGCATGATATTATATGAAATTTCTCAGAATAGCGGGAAAAACAGTTTCACGCGGTATCCCGCAAAATCGAGTAGGTAGAGAGAATTAAGTGTTGAGACACTGCTCTCCGCTTTCAGACCACTTTCGTATATTCGAGACATTGCTTGTTGATTAGTGGAACTCAACGTCACTTTTTAGGGTGGAGAAATTATATATATATATAAAAATAATATTTTTTCCCAAGTGGGGATCGAACTCACAAACATCGCGTTTATAGTCAGACATTGCCACACTGCGCCACAACGGCTTCAGAACAAATAGCTATTCTGAGGTCGTTCTATGGTACAGTAGTCTATGTGTGTGGTTAGTATGTCTTTTGGTTTCAAGAAGTGAAGGTCACGTGTGTTTATTTTTTAAATTGTTATTCATTAGTATCAGCTCGATCCATTTGATCGCATACAACGTAGACTCGTTCGAATCATTGGGGACCCAATGACCTGTGAAAGGCTTGATACTTTGGCTTTGCGTAGAGACGTCTCCTCGCTGTGCGTTCTCTACCCCATTTATTATGGGGAGTGTACGACCATCCACATCATCTGGATTTGTGGCTATGTGCGGTTTTGTAGGAACTTCCTTCCACGCGCCACGGAGCTGTGGAATGACCTACCTGTTGCAGTGTTCCCAGGTTGATAAGACCCGGATACCTTCAAAAAGCGCGTCTATTTCCACCTTAAAGGCCGGCAACGCACCTGTAGCTCCCCTGGTGTTACACGGGGTCGTGGGCGGCGGTCATCACTTAGCATCAGGTGACCCGTACGCTCATTTGGCTTGTCTTTTTCCATAAAAAAAAAACATTTGCAATTGTCCCACAGTCAGTAGCATATTTCTGTACTCGCAATGGTTGTGAGTTCGATACCTGCTTGGTGAAATTATTATTATATGAAGGATATTCTCATTTTCTTGCTCTGACTCTACATTATGCGGCATCGAACTAACTCACCCTAGTTATCGTAATTTTGAATTAAAGTAGAAATTACAGAACGAAGTGGCTTGTCGCTTGTTACTTCCGCAATAAATACCTTAAATTAATTATATAAAGCGTCTCTATTTATTTCCTTTTTCTCTGTTCAATTTTTCACGTTATAGATTATTATTATTTTTTATGTTCAAAATAAGTAAAAAAATGAGCACTAAAGCCTTAAGTATACGAAACCACAAATTCTATTAAATATTAGACTGTTCTTTGACTACTGCCTCAATGAATTGATCTTATCAAGAATAACATACAAGAAAAATTGAATAAAGCAAAAACTGTATTTTAGCCTCACAGCCTTCATTCGTTTTTATACGGAAACTACAATACTTATGCAAAAACTAGTCATGGAGAGTGACGTTGTAAGATGTGAATTAACTCCAAACGTAGGTTGCTGTTACACGTAGGAAATTTTAAGTTTATAAAAATAAATATTATAAATATGATATATTCACGCTGTATCCCGCATACAGCAGATGGGCAGAAGGAATCTAGTGCTAAGATTCTCGCGTTCTCATTTTCTGGACTTAATGCGTGTTGAGTGGCGGAACTAAACGCAGAGCTTAGCCTCGATATCAGAGCGAAGAGTGAAAATATTAAATATTTAATTTCCTCGAGTTCCCACTCGAACTGAACCCACAACCTGTCGCGTTTACAGGAAAATTGTTAAGACTTAAGCAAAATAGTACAAACGTCTCGTTTCTTTCTATTTTCCATTGATGTTAGGATGTGCGAGAAAGTTATGTTTCTAGCTTCAAATCTTTGAGGGAATTTCTTTTTTATTATATTTCCAATATTCTACACTCCCCGAGGAACTTGCATGTCAAGTTTCATCTTCCTTTTTGTAGTTCCGGTTGTGAGATATAACGGAATATTTTTTTATATTTCTTCGTTCTCTATAAATATATGTCCTTCGTCACGAGGCCAGTCGTGGCGCAGTGGCACAAAGTGTGACTGTAAAACCGATTGGTTGTGGGTTCTATCTCCACTCGAGGAAATGAAATATTTACTTAAATTTATATTTCCATTTCTTCGCTCTGGTGTCGAGGTTAACCGCGGCGTTGAGTTCTGCCACTCAACACGCAATGCCTCCAGAATTCGGCAGAAAGTGGGGAACGGAGTGTCTTAACACTAGGTTCCCTCTGCTTACCCTGCTGTATACGGGATATAGCGTGAATTTATATCTCTTTCGTTGCTTTAGTGACTGACAGTATATGCATAGCCGGAATTCGGTGAAGAACTTTGAAATTTCTCATGTAGGTGGCTAAGGACTGTAGGTAAGTAATAAGGAAATATTTTTTGAATTTTTTATAAAAATTCTCGTACAATATTAACAATCTGATCACTATATGTGTAAATAGCACCTTGATTTTTAAATACTATTTAGTAAAAAAAGAAAGTTAAAATTTTTACTTCTTTGGTTTTTCTCGTAAATTGTTTTATATATATGTATATACATACAAAAAAATAAGGCTGTTATGGCACAAGGGCACAAACAAGCGACTGTTAATTGAATATATGAATATCCACACAGATAATGAAATATTCAATATTTTTACCTATCAAAGCGCGGTGTTAAGTTCCGCCTCTCCACATGCAATACTTTAAGAAAGTGGGAAACTGAAGTTAATGAGAACGGAGTGTATTACAATAGGTTCCCTCTGTCTACTATGCTATGTACGGAATACAGCGTGAAGCTAAAAAAACTAAGGAATCCTTACTAATCAGCCACTGCCGTCCATCTGTTGGTAAAAGACTTAGTAACACGCTGTTAAGTGAATTAAAAATTCCAGGTTAATTATTTGAAATACTGATTAACATAAGAAAAAAAATATAAAGTAATAACAAAAAGATAAAATAATAGAAAAAGGCTGTTTTATCGTAGTGAAACATCAACTGATTTGTAAACTCGATGATATGTATATATTAAAATAATAAATAATATATAAAATAAAGAAATGGAAATATAAATTTAAATAAATATTTCATCTCCTCGAGTAGGGATCGAACCCACAACCAGTCGGTTTTGCAGTCACATTTTGTACCACTGCGCCACGACTGGCCTCTAGATATTTAAAACGAAATATTTTTGATTCTCTACAGTCAGATAAATACAGATATAATAAATTATAATAATTGTTAGAGCGCGCGTGTAATGAAACCATTAAACTTTTAGAGGCCAGTCGTGGCGCAGTGGCACAAAGTGTGACTGTAAACGTGACTGGTTGTGGGTTCAATCCCCACTCGAGGAGATGAAATATTTATTTTAATTTATATTTTAATTTCTTCGCTCTGGTGTCGAAGTCGAACGCAGTGTTGAGATCCGCCTTTCAACACACAATGCTTCTAAAATTCGACGGAAAGTAGAGAACAGAGTGTCTTAACACTAAGTTCCCTCTACCTACCCTGCTGTGTGAGAGATACAGCGTGAAGCGTGATTTATTTATTTAATTTCATTTAACTCGAGTGGTAATCGAATCCAGAACTTGTCGCGTTGACAGTTACATTTTGTGCCACGACTGGCCTCTAGATACTTAAAAAGACATATATTTTTTGTCCTCTATAGTCAGATATAGATATAATAAATTATAATAATTATAAGAGCTAGCCCGTAGCGTCTGTCGACTCTTCTAAGAGCAAAAACCGATGCTTGTATGGCGTGATGATTTTGATGACTGGCCAGTTAGTGAAATGACGTAATTGACAATGATTCAATGGTATTATTGTATGGATATGGATATGGGCGTGGATGGGTCACTGAATTAGTGTTTTTGAAGGCCGCTCTCGTTCACTTCTTGGTTTGTTAATTTTCGAGGTTTTATCTAATACTAGCGGACCGGCGCGGCTTCGCCCGCTTGAACTTTACGATGGTTTTTTAAATATATTTATGAAATTATTTTCAGTTTTCAATTGGAGTTTTAAGAAAATATAAGCCCAAATACTCAATACTGGTATAAGGTGAAAAAGAATAATAAGTTGATATAAGCAAAATGAAATATAATTCTTAATAATAGAAAAAGTACCCGAGTAATTGAAATTAACAAACAAAATAAGTAAAGGAAATTCTTAACATTAAAAGTAATATTATAGTATATTATTTTGAAATTACAGACAGACATTGAAATTTTAATTATATATATGTTTTAGCATCACGCTGTATCCCGCTGATCCACACAACAGGATAGACAGAGGGAACCTAGTGTTAAGATACTCCGTTCCCCATTGTCCGTTGAATCCTGGAGGAACTGCGATTTGAGAAGAAATGAAAATATTAATAAATAATAACTCATTTTCCCGAGAGACAATTTGAACCCACAACCGTCGCGCTTACAGTTACACGCTTGTGCCCTTGCGAAACCACGGCCTCAATTATAAAAATAATTGTATTTCGTTGGTCAAAATCGTGTTATACTATAGTAGTTAAGTTAGAAGAGACTTTTTTTTTAAATAACAGATCAAAGTGGTCATAACGATCACACAAAATAATAAATTACCAATACAAAAAATTATACAAATGTAAAATTTACAATTTTATATAAATTTTCTACTACCAATATCCTTCAATCACCTATACCAGTACTAATAAATAAAAATCCATTTCTTAAGCACAATAAACATTGAACTTAGTGTTAAGACACTCCGTTCTCCTACTCTAATTCAACTATAAACATTTCCCTTAGCGGAAATCGAACTCACAACCATTACTTTTACAGTCAGTTGACGCCCCGTATTTTCGTAACCATATATGAAACATATTTAATCTCCATGACGCAATACAAAGATTCATCTCGTAATTTGGGCCCGACGATGTTTTAAGAAGCATTATCAGAGCTTAGGGAACTGATAAGACTGTTTAAATTTGTACCACGATATACTCATACGTATATATGTATGTATGTCCACATAAATAGTTGCGGAGATAAAGCATTATGTGACTCTATCTAACATTCAGTTTGGACCACGTGTCGTTAATATAACGAAAATAGTTTTTTTTTATCAGCTTCACGCCGTATCCCGCACACTGCAGGGTAGGCAGAGGGAACCTAGTGTTAAGACACTCCGTTCACCACTTTCTGCCGAATTCTGGAGGCATTGCGTGTTGAGTGGCAGAACTCAACGCCGCTCTTGTCCTCGACACCAGAGCGAAGAAATGGAAATATAAATTTAAGTAAATATTTCATCTCCTCGAATGGGGATCGAACCCACAACCAGTCGGTTTTACAGTCACACTTTGTGCCGCTGCGCCACTAAATATTATTTCAATATTTGAAACTCAGATTTTGTTGTTTTTAATTCTTTTAGAAATTGTTATGTATGAATGTGCGAACATTTGATGTCTTTATGGTCTAATAATGACATATGACCAAGTTAGATATCGTCACCCACCACCCAACATCTGGGTGGGTGAAAACTAGATAACACATTGAACTCTATCAAAATGGAACAAAATAGAAAAAAATAATAATTTACTTAATAAATAATAATTTAATATACTTGAGGGCAGTCGTGGCGCAGGGACACAAAGTGTGACTGTAAAACCGACTGGTTGTGGGTTCGATCCCCATTCGAGGAGATGAAATATTTACTTAAATTTATATTTCCATTTCTTCGCTCTGATGTCGAGGCAAAGCGCGGCGTTGAGTTCCGCCACTCAACACGCAACGCCTCCAGAATTCGGCTGTGTGCGGAATACAGCGTGAAGCTGATTTGATTTTTGATTTGATAATAGAAACGTATGTATGCTTATCAACAAAAAAAATCCATCAGAAGTTATAGATATAATATAAAGATTATTTAACCATAACCAGACAACAAAGTACTAAATCGGAGACTCATAAATCACTAGCGAATAACCTCAGTTTGGTAAGGATCTAATTGCAACATAAAATCACCATAAACTCACCATTAAATAAGTTGCCAAAATAATAAAAATAATTACATATAACGCACACTTGCCTCGAGTTATAAAACAAGGGCTAATGCCCTTGCTCACCCATCAGATAGTGATGCGAATTATTGATTTCAAAACAGGAGTTATCGATGATGTACTCGTATCGTTTTAACTTTTAAGGACGTAGTGCCGGCCCCCCGCCAAAGTGATGTAGTTTGGCTTGGCTCAGTCAGTGTGCTACGGCGACGCGCTAAGCACGTTAGCTGCGCGCGCGCATCGCGTTCGTTCACCCCGTGTTTGCGATCGTCAAACGTCACCTGTCATATTTGACGTTTCGTAACGAGCCACGAGCGATTAAACTCGTGATTTTTGATCTTTGTATATCGTATATATTTTTTTTTCTTTTCAAAACCCAAAAAAAAAGAAGAAGAAGTGTTACACAAAGTTATGGCGCGGTTTTTTCTCATGAATAATTCGTAATGTTTTGACGTTTGATACGTGCTAGTGTTGTGATGATACAGATATCGATAGTGCTGTGTTTAACCTACTAATTGCTAGTGTTTGTGGATTTGTTGTTATGCAGTTATCATGACGCATTGATGTCGTACAAAGCTGATATGTCTATAATTAGCGAGCTGCGATGGCTGCAAGACGACGAGCTCTTTGCGTTATCCTTACAAAACGGTAATGTTTTACTTTCAAATGTACTTACTCTTAGAACAAAATTTAACAGGAATCGTAAAAATAATTTGGTTTATAGAAAAAAAATGTTACGTATATATAAATACCTGGAATTCTTATAGGTTCTACATATAGAGGTTACTTAGTATATACTTAGAGGTTACTAAGTATATATAAATAAATATAATAAAAATCGAAACAAAAAGAAATAGAAATACCAACTTTGCGATTGCAATATTTCCTTTTATTTTTCATTTGTGCGCGCAAACAAACCGATTATGGTTAAATTAACCAAATTGAGATACAGGAATCGATTTAACATTAAATACGTCATTTACTTACCGGTTCAAGTAACAATGCAATATCAAAAGGCGCCGGCTACTTCCTTAATTAGTGCAAAAAGTGCGCTTCACTTGCTTAATTGCATTTTAATTTTTACTAAATACTTTTTTCTTTTTTTTTTAAACAAATAACTTTAAATTTTTTTTTTAAAAAACAAAAAACTTTAATCTTTTTTTTAAAGTTAACTGTAAAATTAAATTTCCGCGGTACTAATTTGTGAGTACGTAAGTTGCTGTAATGATATTGTTAAATAATTCATTGTTGTACTGAACCCGCATACAATAAAGGTCAATTGTTTTAATGTAGAGATTATCTAAGAATTTATTATCGCGACCTATACAGATTACAAATTATATTTAAATTAAAAGTTTAAAAATTAAAATAATAATATTAATAGAATATAAGTACTTTTGTGTAATAAATCAGCTTCACACTGTATCCCGCACACAGCAGGGTAGGCAGAGGGAACCTAGTGTTAAGACACTCCGTTCCCCACTTTCTGCCGAATTCTGGAGGCATTGCGTGTTGAGTGGCAGAACTCAACGCCGCGCTTAACCTCGACACCAGAGCGAAGAAATGGAAATATAAATTTAAGTAAATATCTCATCCCCTCGAGTGGGGATCGAACACACAACCAGTCGGTTTTACAGTCACACTTCGTGCCGCTGCGCCACGACTGGCCTCAGTAATAAAATAAAACAAGTAAATTCTGAAGAAAAAATCTTATTTCAATATAGTTTTGGAAAAATAAGTTTTTGTGTCTACATATTAATACTAGACGTAGTTGAGGTAAATAGGAAATAATGGCCAAGGTGAGCTAGATTCTTGTCAATCCGCTTCTATTTAACTTGGCACTTCACAGCCGGTATCATTGTCAAGCAACTTCCGAGCGTCTCGTAACACGTGATAATTTACAACACGTATAGAACATAATATTAAAACCAAATTAAATCAGCTTCACGCTGTATCCCGCACACAGCAGGGTAGGCAGAGGGAACCTAGTGTTAAGACACTCCGTTCCCCACTTTCTGCCGATTTCTGGAGGCATTGCGTGTTGAGTGGCAGAACTCAACGCCGCGCTTAACCTCGACACCAGAGCGAAGAAATGGAAATATAAATTTAAGTAAATATTTCATCTCCTCGAGTGGGGATCGAACCCACAACCAGTCGGTTTTACAGTCACACCTCGTGCCACTGCGCCACCACTGGCCTCAATATCTAGCCATAATATCTAGATATTAAATCATTTCATAATAAAATATATAAATCACGGTATACCTAATTATAGATTCTAAATATAGATGGATCTATGTTTTGGAATTTAATGACTTATACTTACAACGTTCGGTGTTGAGTTCCGCAATCCAATATATAATACAATGTCTCGAAAATTGGGCGGAAAGTAGAGAATGGAGCGTCTTAACACTAAGTTTCCTCTACTCTGTACATAAACGCGGGATACAACGTGAGGCAAAAAAACAAAAAGAAAACTTATACTTCATAACTATATATAAGGTTTACAAACAGAAGCATGTTCTATACGATACAAACAGTTAGAAATTTTTATTTCCTATAAAAAAATTTAATTCCAATATCCAAAATCAATCAATTTTTTTCTATAAAAAAAGTAGATTAATTTTAACTTAACAGAATTTACACTCATACTTGAATTTCGAACCCGCTATCAACTCTACATATTTAAAACATTCCACTGCACTACTTAGATGTAATATAAATATTATTTACTTTAAACGTTAGGTAATACCAAATATGTCGATCGAATTTCCAAATCAGTTCTCCCAATGAGGTATACATTTTGAAACATTCAAACTTAGTTCAAGGTCATCCAGTTTTAACACATTAGATTCTTTTAATATTATATATATAACGAAATTCGATACTTATCAACGCAATGTAAGAACATTAAAGATTTTTAAATTAATATAATGTACAGGTATTGGTGGCGAAATTTTGCACCTGTCTGTACTTTTAATTTTTAGTGTAAAATAGGTTTTTGTGTTAACGTTATTAAATTGTGTAATGTGTAGAAATTAATGTTTATATGTAATTCTTGTTCGATTTTTACAAAAAATAGTTCGATATTTTTTGTATTTGTATTAAGGTAATATTAAAAATAAATACTCGGATAAAATAAAAAAAAAATGGTTACACTTATCAATAACATATTACGAAATTCTGTTTTATTTTGTTGTGTTTTTTATATAAATAACATAAATGATTTATTAAAATACAAAATAAATATAATTATATTTCTTTGATCTATATATGAATGAATCAATATAATGTAACACTTTGCACTGTCTTGTAAAATATCGGTGGTCAGTCCATTGGCTCTCATCTCCTGCATCACAACACCCAACCATCGCTTCCTTAGGGATCCTCGTACGCGATCTAGTTCCTAGACCAGTTCCTAGACTTAGCTGTTGGTATGGCTGAGATAGAAGAAAAGAATTAGGAGGATTCTTGGAGCTTATACGTTATGGACCTCAAGATTACCTCGAATTAATGTGTTACTGGTGTATCTCTACTAAATAATAAAAAAAACATCAAAAATCTATGTAATTTGAAAAAAAAAATGTACCAACTAAATCTAACAAAATTCGAAAAATAAAAAGCTTTTTGTCCGTCCGTCCATCAATTTAGAACTATTTGGAAACTCTTGAGCTACTTACGCTTGTGACGATGTCAATACCAGGTCAGCGCTGTTGTTGCGTGCTCATTCAAATACCATTGATAATATTGTAGCAGTATTCAAACACCCACGTGGTATTTCTCCCTGATAGTAGGATTCGGTCACATTGGTTCGCTTTTTTTATGTAATATTTTTTTAACTATTGAAGGATTGATTAAGCCATTACTCTATTTTCTGATCATAGCATGATGCAAAAAACTAATGTGCTTAATTATAGAGTTTAACGCCGCATTTTGTCTTGTAATGTATAAACAATCAATGATATGATTTGAAGTCTTCGAAGTACTGAACAAATAGGCTCTTTCGAATTAGAAACATATTGGAATGTATAGTGTTATTGTTTATTTAGTTTTTGGTTCCACGCTGTATACTGCACACAGCAGGGAAGGCAGTAGAACTTGGGGGCCTAGGGTTAAGTCACTCCTTTCCATAGAGTCACTTCCGTTCCCTCACCAGTGATATCAACAAATTTAACAAAAAGTAACCATTTTTGATATAATGTTAGATAGGTTATAAAGAAATCAATAGAAATCTATGAGACTAGTTTTTTTTTGGTCCCTAACAGAACTATTAATTTCGACGTTGTCCATCAATGTCAGTAATGTAAAGTACATTCGAGTGCGGCGCTTAGAGCTTATCTTGACTTTTGTTAAAAGAAAAAAGTTATTTTTTTTACAATGATATAAATACTTTAGTAGCGGATGTAACACTTTAAATAAATACAGAACGATCTAAGCTGATGGTAATGATGATGACTGTACCGGTGCAACGCTTCTTTGTTTTGCGTTCAGATTATTAACCCAGGCCTTGATTACTTTTAGCAACTAGCACAGTTAGACGTGTCACGATAGGTGCAGGTTTGAATTAATTTGAGGATTTTTTTTTTGGTTTATAGCAAATTAAATAAGTTCTTAAAATAGTTATAGAGTGGAGTAAAGTCACTTTCTCACATATAAGGGAGCTATGTGAGAATTTTTTGTTTCTATCTAAGGCCTTGATTAATACTATCATTTGGTGCAGTTGAAACATATCAGGATAAGTGTAGGTTCTTATCAATTTGCAAGCTGATTTTTTTTTATTTATAACCAAACTCAGTTCTTAGGTTTTTGATAGAATGAAGTAACACATTTTGCTTATACGTATTGATTCCATTCAAGATATTTTTTTTGCACCGAATTTCCTTTATACTTCGATGGAGAGTGGGGAACGGAAGTATCTTAATGGGAATAGAATATCTTAACACTAGGTCCCCAGGTTCCCTCTGCCTACCTTTGAACAGATATGTGTTGTACAGTGAAGTTAAAAATCTTTGTATTAAAACATATTAAATATAAAAAAAATAAACAAAATCAACGTGAGGAAATTTAAAAAATATGAACCTTAAATATAAGCATAATATCCGCTTAAAAACTTTAGAAATTTCAAGAAAAGGAAAAGATACAAGAACAATTTACAGAGCAAGGTGGCATCAACCTGTATAATAAATGCTGAATGGAGCTCCAAGCGTTCAGCTTGCGAACTTTTAAATTAAAGATGCTATTCTCTTTTTCTTCTTTTTCCATTAAATGTTTTCTTTGCTATTTTATTTCTATCAAAGTTTTAAATTTAGATTTTTTCTTTTATAGAAAATTAACTATGATATTTAACTTTCATTTGCACTTGCATTTAATGTGTGATCTATTTTTTTTCTAAAGTGCTTGAGGCTAATTGTGTCGCGGGTCACAAGCTACCGCCTGTAAACGCAACAGGTTGTAGGTTCAATTTCCGCTCGAGGAAATTTAATATTTAATATTTTGATTTCTTCGTTAGCTAAAACAAAAATAAAAAAAAGTCCAAAATGTTCCCAGAAAATCAAAGAATATCCCAAAATATTATTAACATTAAATATGTCTCTCCTAATTACACTATCATCAATATGAAAATGATAAATGGCCACTATGATTTATTAAAAACTTAAACAAAAACTATATTGTATACAGCAACAGCAAAAAAGTGACCTTGCACTGTGTACTGACCCTAATATCTCGGATCATATTACAACATGTGTTGATGATAATACTAAAACGTATTACCATCTTGTTCCTTTTTAGGGTTCCGTACCTAAAGGGTATAACGAGACCCTATTACTGACGCTCCGCTATCCGTCTGTCTGTGTGTTTGTCCATCTGTCACCCGGCTGTGTATCTCATGAACCGCGATGGTAACATAATTACAGTTAAAATGATCGCAGATACTGTATTTCTGTTGCCGCTATAACAATATAATAAATATTAATATAATTAATAAAATAAATATTTAATAAACACATTTATTCCATTCGAATGAAATGATGATGTTTACTTTTTTATTAATAATGGTACGGAACCCATGGAGCGCGATCGCGATTCGCAATTGGCTAGTCCTTTGATTAAACTAATCAGCTTCATACTTTTTCCCAAAAATCAGGGTAGCTGAGCGAAACTTGTGTTAGGATACTTCGTTTCCCACTTTCGGCGCAATTTTCCGGACAATGCGTATTGAGTGACGGAGCTCAACGCTGCCCCTTGTGTGCCAGTACAAGGAAAGACAAATTATATATATTTCAATATACCAAAATCCATATTATACTTTAATGTCTGAACCCTAAATATGCTAAATATGCATACTTATATAAAGAAAATATAGTGACCTAAAGCGCTTGGACTGATTCCAGGAGGCTTGGCTTTTGTCCACTACATTATTTTTTGATATTATTATTTAAAGTAGATATATATAATACAAAATATATTAAAACAATATAAGTTTTGTGTGAACATTGCAAATAGTTGTATGTAAATATTTCTAAAATGGCTCCTTTGCATGCGTCATACTCACAGCCCGTGAATAGTATAGCTGTCGATAGTGTTGATTAATATTTAAATATGACAGTTCGTTAAGTTGAAATGTATGATTAAATCGTATTCGATGAAAATCTTTAGATATTACTAACTTACTAGGCAAAGCAACAAACTAGGCAATTGAGGCCAGTCGTGGCGCAGCGGCACGAAGTGTGACTGTAAAACCGACTGGTTGTGGGTTCGGTCCCCACTCGAGGAGATGAAATATTTACTTAAAATTTTTATTTTCATTTTCTTCGCTCTAGTGTCGAGGTTAAGCGCGGCGTTGATTTCTGCCACTCAACACGCAATGCCTCCAGAATTCGGCAGAAAGTGGGGAACGGAGAGTCTTAACACTGGGTTCCCTCTGCCTACCCTGCTGTGTGCGGGATACAGCGAGAAGCTGATTTAATTTTTTACTAGGCAAGTATTTGCGTGGATTTTGAAACGTAAAATGAAATTTGTCGTTTTTGTCGTTTCCGTAACTTTTCAGAGAAGTCACCTCTCAGTAACTCCATATAATTACTTCCATATATGTAAGTCCAGTTTCATCTATATGAGTAAATTTTATTAAGTTTATTATTGCCAGTTTTACACTCAGTAAAGGTAGAATGTTATATAGATTGCAAGGCAGGGTTTTTAGTTTAAGCTCGTATCAGAATTTAAAATATTTTTCCTCATTTTTTCTAGTCATATATTACATAATAGTGTAAATGAAAAAAGAGAATTAAATGGTTCATCAAAAGATACAATTAAGCTTAAGGCTTCATTACCAATATTGAATAAAAAAAACAAAAAATAGAATACAACCATATTATATTAATTAATTTAAAAAATCAGCTTCACGCTGTATCCCGGACACAGCAGGATAGGCAGAGGGAACCTAGTGTTAAGACACTTCGTTCCCCACTTGCTGCCGAATTCTGGAGGCATTGCGTGTTTAGTGGCAGAACTCAACGCAGCACTTTGCCTCGACACCAGAGCGAAGAAATGGAAATATAAATTTAAGTAAATATTTCATCTTCTCGAATTGGGATCGAACCCTCAACCAGTCGGTTTTACAGTCACACTTTGTACCCCTGCGCCACGACTGATCTTAAGCTTAAGGCTTCATTACCAATATTGAATTAAAATAAGCAAAAAGTAGAATACAAGCATATTCTATTAACACCAAAAAAAACTGGTACTACCACATACAATGTCACCATCTAACTGTTTAGTATTATCAGATCATTATTTCGTAATCAGTTCAGGTTTCTTATCAACGGTGTTAAGTAATAATCCCTTATGTATTCTCATATGTAACCTTGCGTGTGGCAGCCCTGACGGTTGACGGTGATGTCACTGTGCGACGTTTACACTTTGACGCATCGACTTCCGTTAGATAGGTAAAGGAATAGTCTTTAAATGGGCAATTTGAAATTATTATGTTTTTATTAAATTATTTCATAATATTAGGTTCAAGTCATTTAATTCAGTTTTAATAATTTTACTAATTTAATAATTACTAAAATAAAAAAGGCCGTCGTTGCGCAGATCCACAAGGGAGTGACTCTAAACGCGACAGTTGTGGGTTTGATTTTCACTCGAACGAATAAAATATAATAATATTGTCATTTTCCTCGCTCTTATTACAAGGCAAAGTGCGGCGTTGAGTTCCACTATATGCAGTGCTTTGAGAATTCGACGGAAAGTGGGCAATAAACGTTTTCGCAGTGAAAACTGAGTGTTATAACACTAGATCCCCAGGTTCCCTGCTTTGTACGGGATAAATTGTAAATCTAAAATTGTATTCTTTTGTTTTGCATTGTTTTCTACAACCAGATTTTTTTTTAAATTTTCATATAAATACTTTTATTTTATATAATTCTTGTTCTAAAGCGTGTTAAAAAATATTGACATGTATCGAAGGTAATACCTTCAAATGCATTCACTAGCCATTGATTATTTTGGTCACCTTTATTGTTCACCGTTGGAATAAAATTCCAAATTATCTAACGTTTATCTCTACGTGAGTATAATAAAGAACACTAAGAACCTACTTTACATTGTTAAAAAAGTCTGTGCTAAACTATTTTTTATGTGATAGCGTATACAGTAAGTTTATCAAATCAGTTTATCCCGCACACAGTAGGGTATGCAGAGGGAACCTAGAACACTCCGTTCCCCACTTTCTGCCGAATTCTGAAGGCATTCCGTGTTGAGTGGCAGAACTCAACGCCGCGCTTTGCCTTGATACCAGAGCGAAGAAATGGAAATATAAATGTAAGTAAATATTTCATCTCCTCGAGTGGGCTACCCACAACTAGTCAGTTTTACAGTCACACTTTGTGCCCCTGCGCCACGGCTGGCCTCGACAGATTTTCGAACCAATAGTTCCTGAGATTGGCACGTTCAAACAAACATATTCTCCAGCTTTATAATATTAGTATAGACATCAAAATGTGATTTCTAACTACTATTTCGTTACCTGTTACCAGAATATTAAAAAGGTTCATATGCGTACATACAATAATCGATATCTATGATTTTACTTTTAATTTATCTATTATAGATTTTTTACTTTTATTTATTTTTTCAACTTCACGCTGTATCCCACATATAGCAGACTAGGCGGAGAGAGTCTTGACTAAAATTATTATATTCAATTATATTTAAACAAAATTCTTTTACAAAAATTTATATAAGAGGCCGGTCGCGGCGCAGCGGCNCGTTGAGGTCTGCCACTAAACATGCAATGCCTCCAGAATTCGGCAGAAAGTGGGGAACGGAGTGTCTTAACACTGGGTTCCCTCTGCCTACCCTGCTGTGTGCGGGATACAGCGTGAAGCTGATTTATTTATTTTTTTTTAAATTTATATAAATTTCCAAAAGACAAAAAGATAAATTCCATATTCCATTTATCGTGTCAATCTCTTGTAGGAGCACTATAATAACATTATTTGACGCCAACATAGCGTAATGTGAACGTGCCTGGCTGCACGCGATGCTTTGTGGGCCTAAATTCCTTTTGAAGGAATGTTTATATCCCGGATACGGTCCTTTTGCAGACAAAATACGGTGTTTGGTTCCGCTAACTAAACTATATATACTATAGAGTGGCTGAACTTAACACTGCATTTGTTCTGACTCTATTTGTTCGATTCCCACTCGGACAAATTAATTATTTTCTTTTTCTCGCTTTGATAACATAACAACCTTAACTTCCAAGGTTAGTTCCAAGTAATTAGGAGGTTCCCCAGTTCTGCCACTCAACACGCAATGCCTACAGAATTCGGCAGAAAGTGGGGTACGGAGTATCTTAACACTAGGTTCCTTCTGTCTAATCTTCTATATGCAGAATACATCACAGCTAAAAACTATTTTTGTCGTTAAATTCAAGGAAATAATGCTATTTTATATATTAAGCAAAGCTTTGCGTTGAGCCACTCAACACGCAACGTCTCGAAAATTCGGCAGAAAGTAGAGAAAGGAGAGTATTATTACTAGGTTTCCTCTGCCTTCCCTGCTATATGCGAGATACAGCGTGAATCTGAAAAACGAATTAGATATTTTATATCATGCCACACCCAAATCATCACATATCAAGGGCAAGACTCCTAATCATTTAAAATGACTTACCTTTTCAGTCATCATTTAAACACAATAGATCATACGATCATTTAATTATCGACATGAGGCCAGTTGTGGCGCACAAAAAGTGTGACTGTAAAGGCTACTGGTTGTGGGTTCGATCTCCATTCGAGGAAATGAAATATTTATTTAAATTTATATGCTCATTTCTTCGCTCTGGTGTCGAAGCCAAGCGCGGCGTTGAGTTCCACCACTCAACACGCAATGCCTTCATAAGTCGGTGGAAAGTGGGGAACGAGTGTTTTAACACTAGGTTCCCTCTGCCTATCCTGCTGTGTGCGGGATACAACGTGAAGCTATTTAATTTTTTTTATGACTTAACGTTTTAGTCATTCATCTAAACACAATAGATCATATGATCATTTAATTATAGAGAAAATGATTTCTAAACGCTCCAGGCCAGATCATTTCGCTTTCGGTCTAAGTGACTGCGCTAATGTTTTCGCTTAAGATTTACGATCTCCAGGTACGTCTAACTAGTGAGCCAGTGGTTGCAATTAGGTACCTATTTTAAATTTACTTATAGTATATTAGACTTTGATGGCGTGGTTTGGTTTGTGTCTGATTGATTGGTGTGGGTTCGATTGTGGTGTAGGAAAAATATAGTTGCTTAGTTATATAGCTTTCGATTTCAGTTTAGAAAATAAAATCAAAAATCAGCTTCACGCTGTATCCCGAATACAGCAGGGTAGGCAGAGGGAACCTAGTGTTAAGACACTCCGTTCCACACTTGCTGCGGAATTCTGGAGGCATTGCGTGTTGAGTGGCAGGACTCAACGCCGCAAATAAAAAGTAATAATGAATTAGTTATTTCGCTTCACGTTGTATACTGCATGTAGCAGGGTAGGTAGAGGGAGCTTAGTGTTAAGTTGAATTCTGAAGGCATTGCGTGTTAAGTGTCGGAACTTAACGCCGCGCTTTGCCTCAACATCAGAGCCATGTAATGAAAATATTAAATATTTCATTTCCTCGAGTACATATCGAACCTAAAACCTTTCGCGTTTATAGTCACAAGCGTGTTCCACTGCGCCACGACTGGTCTCAATAGAATAGGTATTTATTTATACATATGATACATTTCTACGCAAATTATGTGCATAATGTTTAATATTATATTTTATACGATGTTTTTTTATCTATTCTGAGATCTTGACATTTATATAATTTTATATAATACTAAAATATGTTGAAATCCGATGGGAAGATTATTATCTGTTGCGTTATTACGTGTTATACAATAAAATAAATAATTATATTCCTTCGTTGCATAGCAGCACTGCGTCTGACTGTGAACAGGATGGTTGTGGGTTCGATTCACACTAGGTGGAATGATTTTTTCTTTCAAAAGCGCTAGTCAACACGCAATGTCTTGAAAGTGGGGAATGCAATGTCTTAATACTAGGTTCCCTGTCTACACTGCTGAAAATAATTTATTTCACCAACTAGGAACAGAATCGATAACCGTCTCGTTTACAATCAGACACTATGCTACAAATAAAATACTATTATATTTTTTTATTCTTTTAGCTTCACGCTGTACCGCACATAATAGGGAAAGCAGGTAAAATCTAATGTTAAGACACTCTGATTCCATTAAGACATTTCTGTACCCCACTTTCCGCCGAATTCTGGGCATTGCGCGCTAGCGGAACTCAACACCACGCTTTGCCTCATTACCAGAGCAAGAAAATAAAAATATTAAATATTCCATTTCCTCGAGTGGGAATCAAACCCGCAACCTCTCATGTATACAGTCACTCTCTTCTGTCCTTGCGCGACGACTGGCCCCATACTAATACGCATTAAATAAATATTTTATGTGATTTCCTACAAATCTTTAAACAATAATTAAAGTTAATGTCAATGCCTTTTTATTATTTAAGCATAAAATTTTGTGACTTACTTGAAACCATGAAAATGGTTAACAAAAAATTTGAATACAATATTTTCCTTTTGAAGTACAATTTAGAGGTCGGTTCATGTAAATGCTATATTTTAGTAATAGTAAAGATTCATAAAATATTTTTTACAATTTTTTTTTAAAGATTGTGTACCTTGCTGTGTGCTGAATACAGCGTGAAGCTCCCCGAAAATGGGGAACGGAGTGACTTAACACGTGGGAACGTAGTGTTAAGATACTCCGTTCCCCATTTTTGGTACTGCGTGTTGAGTAAAGGAAGTTAACGTCGCGCTTTGCCTCGATACCTCAACGAAGATATGAAAATATGAAATAATTATTTTCTTTGAGTGAGAATCGAACCCACAACCAGCCACGTTTACAGTCACACGCTTGTGCCCCTGCGCCATGAGTGGCCTCTACTAAAATTTTGAATTAATTATTTTTTAGGCATCATCGTTTTGTAGTCAAACTGACACTAACTGAGCTGACTGATTGACATGGCGGTAGTTTAAAAATCTAATTTAGGAACCTTTTTGGTTAATATAATATCTAGATGATATGGTTTTGTTTTCCAATTACTAAGATATTAAGATACTAAGATACCTTTTTAGGATCGAAATTGTGTAGAAAAAAACTAATTAAAAGAAAAAACCATTTGGCAAAAACATTATAGCCAATTAAATGTTGTTATTCAAAGATTACAAGAAGAATGTTTTACTTAAAAACAAACCTAGATAAGTTGTTATGGCTCAGTGGCATAAAATAAGCAATTGACTGTTAACGCATCGGTTGTGTGTTCGATTCATACTTGGGGGCATAATTCAATTAGGTATTAATATTTATATTTCTTCGCTCTAGAAATATTGCAAAGGCGCGGCACTGAGTTCTGCAACTCAACGTTGTGCTTTTGTCATACATGTGTTGATTTCAAATGGAGTTTCTTAACACTAGGTTCCCTTCGCTTCCGCTTTCCTGCTAGGCGTGTAGCTAAATAAAAAATAAACCTAGAAACAATACATAAAATAAAATATTACCATTAAAACCAAGACAAAACCACGAGAAACCACTAGTATAGATATCGAAACAGATTTAGTCACTGTTTAGTGCTCAATTATAATCCGTAATTGAACTGACCTAATCCAATTATGTATAAGTCGAATGTAAATACGTAGAGGTGATTATGATATCGGAGTACTGAGAGAAATTAAATTAGCTCCAAAATGATAACTTGTTATAATATATTTATTATCTATATTAATCGAGGCCAGTCGTGGCCCAGCGGCACGAAGTGTGACTGTAAAACCGTTTGGTTGTGGGTTCGATCCCCACTCGAGGAGATGAAATATTTACTTAAACTTATATTTCCATTTCTTCGCTCTGGTATCGAGGTTAAGCGCGGCGTTGAGTTCTTGCCACTCAACACGCACTGCCTCACTGCCCATGAGCGACTGGTTTTACCTTATTATTATATTTTCTTACGATTTTCAATTATACGAAATTATTATTATATTATTAATATTGTTTATATGAAGACGAAACAAAAACACATTCGATACATTTACTTCGCTCTCGTCTCGTAACTTTGATATGACAGTGTCTGGTTTACACTCAGTCAAGCGTGGGTGCACAAACAAATATACGGTTATCAATCAAAAGAAGGAATGCCATTGATAAGGAATGCACCTGTGGCACCCTCTAATTGAGAAGCTTGTCACTTATAGGATTTCAGCAGGAAAATTACTTACTTTGTTAGTCTCCTTCGTTAATCTTCACTAGAAGAACCACTCAAAGCGCAACGCCTCCAAAATTCGGCAGAGAATGGGGAACAAAGTGTCTTAACTCTAGATTCCGTTCCAGGATACAGCGTGGAGCTGTAGGAATATTATTATATGAAAATAGAAATAATTACATTTAATTTCATTGCTATATTCTTATAATATGTAAAAAAACTATCGTTAAGACGCTCTATTCCTAACATTCCATCCAATTTTCCAGATATTGTGTATTAAACGGAACTCAACGCTGCACTTTGCTATTGGTAACCGGAGTAGAAAAATGAAAATAATGTATTCCCCCGCATGGGAATCGAACCCACAACCCTCACGTTTTTAATTAATCACTAACTACTATATGAAACGAAATTTACAATCAAACACATCATTCAAGTTTTATCAAACTTGTCCATACAACGAGTACTAACCCATTTTATTATAGTAAAAAGTTCAACACCCTTATTAGATAAGTTATCAATAAATGTAAGAATATATTAGAACTAGTATATATGTATCTGTTATACTACTTTTTTTTGTTAATTATTATTGTTTGTACGTTTATCATTTTAATTAACTTAAGTAACGGTTCTTAAATTAGTTAGGCGAAGGTCGCGGGTTCATTTTCCATTACAATTTTATATGTATTTGTATAATAAATCAGCTTCACACTGTATCCCGCACACAGCAGGGTAGGCAGAGGGAACCTAGTGTTAACGTTCTGCCGAATTCTGGAGGCATGGCGTGTTGAGTGGCAGAACTCAACGCCGCGCTTTTTCCTCGACACCAGAGCGAATAAATGGAAATATAATATAAATTTAAGTAAATATTTCGTCTCCTCGAGTGGGGATCGAACCCACAACCAGTCGGTTTTACAGTCACTCTTTGTGCCTCTGTCACGACTGGCCTCACTTTATATTATTTTATACTATTTGTATCACATTTGACATATTCTGTATTTAGAATCTAAAGTGAGATGAAGCTTGTAGAGTCTCTCCCACTTTCCACCCAATTTTCAAGACATTATATATTGAAAACGGAGGAACAAAAACGCCGCGCTCTGTCTAGCTGGGCGAGGAAAAGAAAATAAATTACGTACAATAAAACTTTGTGGGTATCGAACCCACGGTCATGGCGTTTGCGTTCAAACGCTGTGCTACTGCGCCACGACGGCAGTACATACTTTATATATAAATATTTAATATCTTTAAAAGCACCTATATGTATGTATGTCTTATCACCTGTTAGACCACTATAGTACAAGCATTGCCTAGTTTGGGGACAAGATTATTTATAATTTCTCGATTGTAGGAGAACGTATAGTGACTAATCGTTTTAAAGGCAATTAACCTAATTTTGAATGTATCATGACTTATATCTTTCTTTTTTTAGTTATAGGTTCAAATCTATCGTATAATATTATCTCATTTTTTAATTCAGGATGTTTTCTTAGATTCACGCTGTATCTCGCTCATAGCAGGGTACTCGGAGGGAACCTGGGAACCTAGTGTTAGAACACTCACACAGTTCCCCATAAAGACCCGGCGTTGCGTTGAGTTTCGCCTCTCAACACAAAATTGGGACTCTATTTTGTGTTGCGAATTTGTCTCATTTGCAAACACACTCTTGTGTCCATGAGCCTTGACAGCGTCTAACTAGAAATACTTAAAAAAAATAACATTCGATCCCTCGATCAAGAATTGAAGCGCAACACACGCAGACCCTGCCCCACTACGTCACGACTCCTTTTCATACATACGTATACGTATGTATATATAAAAGAACGAGGAAGCATTTCAACATATTGCATTTATCTACGTACCTAACATTATATGCACGTATCTTAGTTTTTAGGGTTCCGTGCCTCGAAAGAAAAAAACTGTTGTCCATCCGTCTGTCTGTCAAGACAATTTTTCTCAGGAAGCTGAAATTTATAACAAATAGTCAAGTCTACTGTCCTTTGGAGCTGTGAAAATTAAACTTCTAAGCAAACGCAATCAAAAGGCAGCCCATGAACTTAGAATCTTGAAATTTAATACGAAGCTACGTCTTATTGCATAAAGAAAGAAAAAAATTGCGAGAAGAAAAAAATTATAAGTATATAAATAATATTACAAAATTATATTTGTAGTTCATTACAAATAAAATGAATGCATATGTCCGCATAATTAAATTTGTCAACTTAATTAAGTTGTACCTCCTTTTCTCATTTGATCTACAATTTTGAAATTATTACGGAAACCTCCATGCGAAAATCCGACTCGCACTTAACCGATTTTTATAACAACCAACCTTGATTTTATATAGTGCATAAATTCGATGGGCTATAAAAAGTGAGCGTAAAAATCGCAACTATTAAAAATGTGTTTACGTGTGATTGTAAAGTGGTCCTCTTTTACTTTATCGTTCGACTATAAATATTTATGTTTTATAAATAAAAATGCTTGTTATGGATTGGGCTATATATAGTTAGAATATCCTAGTCTTATCTTAGAGTCCAGTCGTGGCGCAGTAGCATATATAATATGTATAAGTGTAAACGCAATAGGTTGTGGATTCGATTCCCAATTGAGTTAATGAAATGTTTAATATTTTCATTTATTCGCTCTGGTGTTGAGGCACAGTGGCGTTGAGTTCCGCCTCTCAACCCGGCGGAATGTCTTAACACTAGGCTAGTTGAGTGTTTTGACACTACGTTCCATCTGCCTACTCTGCTACATGTGGGATACAGCGTGAAGCTGAGAAAAAAAACGTTAGACTATGTTTAACCAATGTCTGCTTACATGATCAAAATTATATATCTAAGAATTTTATATGAGAAATGAAGCGTAAATTTTAATTTAATATCATTTTAGTTATATAATTTTAATAATTGTAAATGATATTAAAACCCGGTTTCTACAAGGTTAGTAGATAGATAAAGGCCAGTCGTGGCGCAGTGGCACAAAGTGTGACTGTAAAATCGACTGGTTGTGGGTTCGATCCCCACTCGAGGAGATGAAATATTTACTTAAATTTATATTTCCATTTCTTCGCTCTGGTGTCGAGGCAAAGCGCTGCGTTGAGTTCTGCCACTCAACACGCAATGCCTCCAAAATTCGGCAGAAAGTGGGGAACGGAGTGTCTTTACACTAGGCTCCCTCTGCCTACCCTGCTGTGTGCGGGATACAGCGTGAAGCTAATTTTTAATTTAATTTTTAGTAGATAGATATATCTGGGGTGGGCACAACACTATTCTAGGGTAAACATGCTTCATACGCCCATGATAGTATTCCTTTTTCTCTAGTTTTATATCTAAGAAACTCTCTAAAAAAAAACAACCTTAATTATTTTATGTATGTACCTTTATCATATTAGGCCTATAGTAGGTTCATTAAAACAATTATAGAGCAATAAAAATCATAATTATTTATTTTATCGAACCCACGAACCTTAATTTAGTCGTATGACCAGTTTTCAGTAAAGGCATCTCTATCTCTATATCTAACTAATAAGGAACAATCCGTCCGTATAACGATATAAGATAGAAAGCAGTACTTTTATTATTTTCTAATTAACAAAGTGAAAGTATTAAGAATAATAAAATTCACATTTGTCTTCCATTTTATATTAAACAGATAATTGAGACATATAAGATCAAGCATTGACTATAAAAACATAGTATAAATTTCTAACCTATTTTATAATAGAGATATATATAATTAGTAGTCTTTTGGTAATTATTTAGTTATTAGTTTTTTTTTTCAGCTTCACGCTGTATCCCGCACACAGCAGGGTAGGCAGAGGGAACCTAGTGTTAAGACACTCCGTTCCCCACTTTCTGCCGAATTCTGGAGGCATTGCGTGTTGAGTGGCAGAACTCAACGCCGCGCTTAACCTCGACACCAGGGCGAAGAAATGGAAATATAAATTTAAGTAAATATTTCATCTCCTCGAGTGGGAATCGAACCCACAACCAGTCGGTTTTACAGTCACACCTCGTGCCGCTGCGCCACGACCGGCCTCAATATATATAAATTTATTATTTTTTTTTAATCTTTAAAAATTGAGGGTATCGTAGCGCAGTGCTGCGTCTGACTGGAAGCACGATTGTTGTGGGTTTACGCTCCTTAAAATTAACTATTTTAAATTATTTTTTCCGTATCTGGTAAGTAAGTGTGGTGTTGGGTTTCTCCACTGAAATTCAAGCGAAAAGTGGTAAATAGAGTAGATACATGGTGTTCCCTCTCCAGCCTGCTATAAACTATATAGATAATAAACACAAAGTTAGTAAACAAACAAAACAAAATCCCCAAAAAAAAATTATCACACAGCATTTTTTGTAACCAAGAGGCCAGTCGTGGCGCAGGAGCACAAAGTGTGACTGCAAAACCGACTGTTTGTGGATTCGATCCCCACTCGAGGATGAACTACTTACTTAAATTTATATTTCCGCTTCATCGCTCTGTCCTGGAGGCAAAGCGCGGCGTTGAGTTCTGCCTCCAGAATTCGGCAGAAAGTGGGGAACGGAGTGTCTAAACACTAGGTTCTGCTGCTGTTTGCGGGATACAGCGTGAAGCTGATTTATTTTATTTTATTTTTCGTAACATTTTCACATAAATTCGATAGAAATGCACACTCATTCACGCGTTACTCCGTAACAAACAAACAAACTTGCAATGGCTTATTCACCTACATTTGTAAATGAATACCATTTATATTCGTGGATATCGAGATGTGGGTCGGGTCAGTGTTGGTGTTACTCTTTAATAAACACTGATATGTAATATTTTAAGATGGAAGATATTTTTAGATCTTTATTATAGTCGTATTAAGTGATTATATTTATTATTGGAGGCCAGTCGTGGCGCAGGCGTGTGTAAAAGCGATTGGTTGTGGGTTCGATTCCCGTTTGGGGAAATGATATATTTTATTATTGGAGGCCAGCAATGGCTCAGTACAACCGTGTGATTTTATAATCACGACACATTGTGAGTTCGATTTCCACTCGACGATATGAAATATTTAATATTTTTGATTTGGTGTCGAAGAAAAGCGCGGCCTCTAAAATACAGCTGACAGTGAGGAGCGGAGTGTCTTAACACTAGGTTCCTGCTGCTCACCCTGTCACCCTGTAAGTCCTACTTATCGTATCCCACATGCAACAGGGTAGTATTGAAATCGGTTTTCGGTTTTTAACTTAATTTATGTACCTACTTACTGAGGCCGTCGTGGGGCAAGGGCAAACGCACAAGGATGTGACTGTATACGACTGTTGTGGGTTCGATTTCCACTCGAGGAAGTGGAATATTTAATATTTTCCTTTCTTCGGTCTGGTGTCCAGGCTAAGCGCGGCGTGGAGTTCCGCCACTCAACGACGGCGGTTAGTGAGGAGCCAGGTGACTTAACACTAGGTTCCCTCTGATTACCGTATTGTGTGCGGGATACAGCAAAAAGATGATTTAATTTAATTTTAACTTTGTCATTTGATTCATATCACCTGCAATTTCGAAAGGACATGACGATAATAATTAATTAACAGCGAACAAACATTTAATAAGCAAAAGCAGTTTGATACGGAATGTATTGGATTTGTTGGAGTGTAAAAAATATATTTATAGAGATATGCTTTATTTTTAATTAGCGTTGTATGTAAGGTGAAATTTTCGTATAGATAAGTACAACCCCTGTTCTTTAGTGTGTAGGCTTTTTGTTCTATGGTGTTAATTGTTAGATAGTGGTCATAGATTCGATTTATATGTAATATGATGTTATTTGCGACGTTGAGTTCTGCCACTCAACACGCAATGCCTCCAGAATTCGGCAGAAAGTGGGGAACGGAGTGTCTTAACACTAGGCTCCCTCTGTCTCCCCTGCTGCGTGCGGGATACAGCATGAAGCTGATAAAAAATGAAATTATTTGAGTGGATAGTGTACTGTATAGCCTAGTGTTAAGTAACATTCTGTAGAGAAATATTGAAATTGAAAGCCTTTTTTTTCGCTGCACATAGTAAAGTAGACAAAGAAACCTGGGAACCTAGTATTAACATATTCCGTTTCCCAATAATCTTCCGTTTTCCATTTTCCTTTGAATTCTTGAGGCATTGCGTATTGAGTGGCGGAACTCAACGCCGTGTTTTGCCTCTTTACCATAGCGAAGAAAAAAAAATGCTTTGAATTTGATTCAAATGAAATTCACAATCGTCGTGTTTACAGTCGCACGGTTATGTCCCTGCGCTAGAACTTGTCATCAAATAAGCTATATCTCGAATTCGGGCGGAATGAACAGAGAATATAATTTAATTCTGTTTATTTACTTTAATATACGTAAAAATTGGAAAAAGAAACGGGATTTTTTCTATATCAACGGAGAAGAGAGAGAGAGAGAAAGCAAAATCCTGATCACAAATCTCTACTATACATCGAACTCAGTATTTGGTATACAATCCACCATTATCACCAAAAGCTATAAACATCGAGACTATTCATTCTACAGTAGTGTATTCTAATGTCGGTTTACATATTATATTTGGAGTTAGCATTTCTAACTGTAATCGACACCTTAAAGAACCTAAACAGTTACTATGAACATATACGTAAAAATTAAATTAAATCAGCTTCACCCTATATCCCGCATATAGCAGGATAGGCAGAGGGAATATAGTGTTAAGACACTCCGTACGCCACTTTCCGCTGAATTCTGGAGTGGGGAAACTCAACGTTTCGTGCCTCGACACCAGAGCGAAGAAATGGAAATGTAAATTTTACATAAATATTTCATATCCTCGAGTGGGGATCGAACCCATAACTAGTCGATTTTACAGTCACACTTTGTGCCCCTGCGCCACCACTGGCTTCATATAAGTAGTGGTTTCAATATAAACAATGTCAAGGAAAAGTAAAGTATAAAGGTAAACAGTTATGGTGGCAGCCTTTGACCGTATTTTGAATATTTTAAAGACACGGCTACCGCAAAGGCAGTGCACGATTTCGCTTACAGAGTTTATAACAAATATGTATATAGAGGGTGTTCCTTTTTATTTCTTTTTAAGGTTCATACAGTATCGCACATAAAGTAGTCAGAGGGATTATGGGAACCTAGTGTTAAGGTACTCCATTTCAATTAAGATACTTTCGTTCCCCACTTTCAGTCGAATTCTGGAGGCGCTTTGCCCTGTTACTTAAAGTAATACGCTTGTGCCACTGTGCCACGACTGGCCCAAAATTAGAGGGCTTATTGATATATATGTTGAAATTTTAAATCGTATGTGACTTTTTCCGGTGGTTGAAAACTGGAAAAAAATAAAATTAGAACTAATCTAAGTTTATTTACGGCCTATTTAGGCGTTACCGTGACATATAGCGCAGCGTTAAGTTGCAACACTTATATACGCTATAATATCTCGAAAATTAACCGAAAAATGGACAACAGAGTGTCTCAACACCAAGAAGCTAAATATAATTAAATAATGTTCAACTAATATAACCGACGAAGTCACGTAAAATTTTTGAATGTTACATATACGAAGTGAATATTAAACTCTTAGAGAATATTTAATTGTGCTATAGCTAGGTATTTATATTCTATTCAATACTATAATAGCGGCTTCTGGGCGTGCCAATGTTATTTATGGGGAATATAATTGGTTTTATGTACTTTTTTTATAGTTTCGTATGTTTTTTTTGTGTGTGTGTTTGTCTGTGTACATTTTACATATTTTGTTTATTATGTATAAGTAGTCTCATTGTAACTTTTATAATACTAATCTTTAAAAAGGTAATCTACCCTTATATGAGGGCTTTTATATATTTATTGAGGTAATGACGTTATGGTCACTTTGTTGTCCGTCTGTCTCGAGATCGCGTGTACGTATCAGAAAAAAATCTGAAAAATGAAAATTTATAAGTATATCATAGAAAAAATCACTACAAACTTAAATTTGTAGTTAATTTCATATAAATTGAGAGCATATACCTGAAAACTTAAGTTTGTCAAATTGTCTAAGTTGTACTTCCCGTTAACCTACAATTCCGAAATTGGTACAGAAACCTCGGTGGGCGATACCGACTCGCACTTAACCCGTTTTTTGGATATAACAACATACAAAACAGTATCTAAAACCACAATATATACAGAAAATCTGCTTTGATACGAAAAGGTAACCGCAAGTTTACGCCTACGCCAGAACTTGTCAAATTAAAGCTTAATTACCCGTCCAGGAGTCGGTACCTACAGTTAAGATTTACAGCTAATTTACCTTTTTGTTTGTAATTAACTGCGTTTTGCTATGTTTCTTGGTTAAATGATCTGTGAAATTACATTATTTGTGGCCGTAGTGGCGGTGTAATGTTTGACTGGGTGACGATTGTGGGTTCGAATAACACTTGAGGGAATTGATTGTTTTCTTTCTTTTTCTAGCTTTGATTTGTGCAAAATTGGAGTGTATATGGAGAACGGTATGTTTTAACACTAGGCTTCTGCGCTCCTGTATGAGAAAATCAACGTGACGTTGAAAGAATATATGATGTTCGTTGTGTTTAGATTTATCGTATCACTATTTTTATATAGGCAGAGGGAATCGGGGAACCTAGTGCTAGGACACTCCGTTCCCCACTTTCCGCCGAATTTTCGAGGTACAGCGTGTTGTGTGCCGGAACTCAACGCCGTGTTACCAGACCGAAGAACTTACAATATTAATGAATAATAATAATATTCATTTCTCCGAGTGGGAATTGAACCCACAACCCGCCGCAACCCTACCCTGCTATATGCGGGATACAGCGTAAAGCTAAAAAAAGATTATATCAAATTTAAACCTAATATTATTAAAATTCAAAACTGTTTTTATAATTCAATGAGATTCTAGTTCTTCTATTCAATTACACAAAGCATTCCAACAAAATTATTTAAAGTAAATTCCTCATAAAATTTAACAAATTTGCTTCATTATTCGTCATTATAAAACTTAGAGAAGGCAATAGAAATCACTTTCGACAGCTGTCGATTTCAATGTAGTACTACTCGAGCGAAGTGGGAACTTTATTAAGTAATCTATAGAGTGGGGGAATATTGTATACTGTTTCATTAATAAAACGACATTATAGTGCTTAAATAAATAAATGAATTAGCTTCACGCTGTATCCCGCTCACAACAGGGTAGGCGGAGGGAACCTAGTGTTAAGCACTCCGTTCCCCACTTTCCGCCTAATTCTGGAGGTATTGCGTGTTAATTGGCCGAACTCAGCGTCGCTCTTTGCCTTGGCACCAGGGCAAAGAAATGGAAATATAAATTTAAATAAATATTTAATCCTCTCACTCCTCGAGTGGGGATTGAACCCAGAACCAGTCGATTTTAAAGTCACACTTTGTGCCCCTACGCCACGACTGGCCTCAGAGTTTAAAAAATGTTTTATTGTGGAACAAAAAATACTATTTAATAGATAATTGTTATATATGAAATAAATCTTTAATCTTTAAAATTATAAATCTTTATATATAACAATAAAATGAGCGTTGTTTTTGGCATTTTTCAGAGGAAGCCTAATGTTAAGACACTCTGTTCCTCATGCATCGCCAAATTTTCGAGACATTGCTTGTTAAATAGGTAAAAGATATAGGTAATGCTTTCTTTTTATGAATATTAATTGATTATATCAAAATATTGAATATTTATGATAAGAAAACAGAGTCAGTCAGTTAAAAAGGATACTGACGAAATGTTTATAGTGTCATAGTATTAAAAACAAAAAAATAAGGCAACACAAGACTGGGATTAGAACCTACGATACTCACGATCAAAAATTTAACACTAAAATAATGTTGTATTACAAAACTGGACGAATACACTAATAGTTGCTGTTCTGGTTGAGAAATGCTGAGAATGCTTTCTGAATTTCTACAGAATTACTATGCTGTTTCCATGAACAAAGCGGACCGGTGTTACAGAATTTAAAATATGTGCTTCTCAAAGAATAATATTGAGTTTAATTTATAATGATAAAATTTATGCGGCGTTGAGTTCCGCCATTGCATACGCAATGCCTTCAGTAAATGGGGAACGTAGGTGTCCTAATGGGAACGGAGTGTCCTTTGTGTCTTTTTGTCTACTCTGTTATATATAGAATGCAGCGTGAAGCTAAAAATATATATAAATTTTAATATTACATATAAAAACTCGATGTCATTTGTTAAATAAATTAGAATAAACAAAAGGAACCTAAATTAGTATTTATTTCTGACTAATTTCAAGATCATGCGTGTTGGGGAGAACGAAAATATAATATGTAAAAATGCGGATACGGAACCCCAGATCCTTTGTGTACTTTGTTGGACGCGTACGGCTCAGTGGTTAGAGAACTTAGAAGAATTCTAAGAGGCGCAAATTCACATCCCGCTACGACAAAAATTTTAATTTTTTAAAAATATTGTCACTGTATAATTATGAGTTCAACGCCTACTATATGAATAAAGTAGTAATAATATGTCACTAGACTCTGTCACTAGACTCTGTCACTAGACTCTGTCACTAGACTCTGTCACTAGACTCTGTCACTAGACTTTAGGATGGCTGCTTCCTTTCTATTAAAATAGAGCAACGCCTATATTATTTTTTGAGGTTTTTTTAAAAATATTGGTAACAAAAATACTGACTCACCGTAAATTTCTGGCTATTCTTACTTTTAATTTACTTTGTAAAATTAATTGTTTTTACCTTAATTTATTTCAGTAAAAAAATAATTTTTCAACTTCTTTATAGTATCTCTTTAGTATAGCGCAACAGTACGAAATGTACTGTAAAACACCCACAGGTGTGGGTTTGACTTTCACTCGAAAAAATCGATTATTTCCATTTTCTCGCTTTGGTAATAAAATATCAATAGCTGATTTTAATGAAAAAATATTTCGATATCTGGATTCAATAATAAGAAGTAAACATTTTTTGTATATTTTTTAAGGAGATTTTCAAAATAACAACAAATCTTGTGCACATTTAACAGATAACGATAAGATTTTTAGTATCGTGTGAATTGAACAAGGAAATGGCGTTAAACGCGGTAAATATAAATATTTGTAAATCTGACTCGCAGCGGAGATAAGATAAGGCAGGTAAGTACCTTTATTTAGTATGACATGAAATCACTTGGCGAGAGCTGCTGGTTTTATTATTATTTTACAGCTGGAAGTGACTTTCAACGTATTAGTATAATAATTTCCTCGCTCTGGTAACGAGACGTTAAGTTCCGCCACTCAACACACAATGCCTTCAGAATTTGGCGGAGAGTGGGGCGCGGAGTGTTTTAACACTAGGTTCCCAAGTTTTCTCTGCGTATCCAGCTATCTAGTAAGATAATATTTCTTTTAACGTAATGCCCAAATATTATTGAGTAGTTTATACAAATGTTTCATTGTGATAATGTGTTTTCTGATTTGTTTTTTTATTTCTTTATTCACTTTCTGTACCGCCTGATTTAAAAAAAAAATACAATGTCTTCGCCTTTAGAGGGCAATTTTTTATGATAAATTACGAGCGAAGCGAACTTCTTAGTTCGCTTCGCTCATAATCGAAACCTTTTAATTTTTCTTTTCTTCATTATTTTCTTTTTCCTTCAAAGATTATTTCCCTGACGGTTGCATATAAGAAAATGTAACTTAACTTTGAAAGTTGGAAATAGAACCTGTCACCGATCTTTTTATCTTCAAGGAAATTCAATAAAGATATATATCTATCTACCTTTAAAAGATATCATATGTTTGTGAAATTCTCGAGTGAACCCGCTATGATGCGTATCAAAGAAAAGAGAAATTAATGTAAAAGTGGTGTGCGTGAAGAAAACCAAGTTTTATTGCTGTTCTGCGTATTCAATTGTTAGCTTCTACAGTGAAACTTGTTGCCTTTGAATTAAATAATAATTAATTAAAATAATAATAATAATTAATTAAAATAAAATAGAGACAAGTCGTGGCGCAGCGGCACAAAATGTGACTGTAAAACCGACTGGTTGTGGGTTCGATTCCCACTCGAGGAGATGAAATATTTACTTAAATTTATATTTCCATTTCCTCGCTCTGGTGTCGAGGACAAGCGTGGCGTTAAGTTCTGCCACTCAACACGCAATGCCTCCAGAATTCAGCAGAAAGTGGAGAACGGAGTGTCTTAACACTAGGTTCCCTCTGCCTACCCTGCAGTGTGCGGGATACAGCGTAAAGCTGATTTTTTTTGATAGAATAAAAATAATAATTAAATAATAATTAATTTTTGAATGGTTAAATTAACATTATATTTAATTAAAATTATAAATAATGTTTAATTTAAATTACTAAGAAATTCATAAGTCTTGCTTTGAAAGTAGACGCGAATCTGAAGTGAGGATTTTTTTTAGCTTCACGTTGTATCGGTAGGCAAAGGGCACCTGGGAACCTAGTGTCACTCCACTTACCATTAACACATTTCATTTCTTTTTTTTCTTTCCGCCGAATTCTTGAGTGGCGGAACTTAACGCCACGTTTTGAAGAGGAAATATATGTAATAAGTTTGGTTTGTTTGTTGAACTGTTGATGGCCTTCGTAATATCAGTACATGATATTTCATTACTCTACACAATTTATTTGTTATAAATACAAGTAAAACGATAAACATAAAAAATATATAAAAAAGATCATTTTTCTCACGCAACACGCAATACCTCCAGAATTCAGCAGAAAGTGGGGAACAGAGTGTCTTAGACTAGGCTCCCTCTGCCTACCCTGTTGTGTGCGGGATACAGCGTGAAGCTGTCAATCTGTTTCACTCGCTTTATATATATATATANTATATATATATATATATATATATATATATATATATATATATATATATATATATAAATTAAAAAAAACAATAGCCTCATACTATTATAATTATATGCACATTATCACTTATCATATCAGCCATGCGTCAGCTAGACCTACCTACCCGGTATTTTTATCACCAGTGACGACTTTGTCAAAGGTCGCCCGTACCGGTACCAGTACCGGATTCCTTTAAACTGGTTGTCCACTTCGCCGTCCACAAAACTAGATTCATCTTCCTTTTTATATCTTTTTTTGTATCTTTTTTATCTTTTTAACGCCACCAGATGACTCTTGCAAAATGAAAACAAACAAGATTGGGCAAGGTCGTTCGGTGGTTTCGAAATTATAGGTGTTAAGTTGTTTCTTTACTTAGTTTAAGTGGACAAGCTATTTTAATAGATTTAATGTTTTTGTTACGCAAAAATAATATTCTACTATTTAATAAAATCAGCTTCACGCTGTATCCCGCACACAGCAGAGTAGGCAGAGGGAATCTAGTGTTAAGATACTCCATTCCCCACTTTCCGCCGAAATCTGGAGGGATTGGTTTGGGGATCGAACCCAGTCACAATGAGTCGATTTTGCAGTCACACTTTGTGCCTCAGCGCCACGACTGGCCTCGACTACTATTTAACAATATAAACAAATATCTTTATTGCAACAGTTTTTTTTGGATATTGTATTTTTAATCTTCACGTTTTATCTTGCATAAGCATAACAGGCAACGCAGAGGGAACTTAGTAGTAAAACACTTCCGTTTCCTACATTTTGCCTATTTTCTTGTAAAGTGGCGGAACTCAACACCGCAATTTACCTTGTTATCAGAGCGAGGGTATAAAATATACCTCATGTTGGATACGAACCCGTAACCGTCGTTTTTACAGTCCGAATTTATGTATCTGTACGACAGTGGACTCACTGAATATGATAATTTATAAATATAGGTTAAAAAGTTGATCTTTTTGCAATAGATCCTTATATTATATCTTTAGTGTAAATTAAAATACTTAAATTTTTATACATACATATATATTTATAGGTACCTATGTTTATTATATATGATTTTTTTATAGTATAACAACTCAACCAACACTTAATCTCCCGTCAACCGTTATTTTTAGCTTCACGCACGTATCCCGCACGTACTAGGGTAGCCAGAGGGAACCTAAGATCCCAGTGTTACCACACTCGTTCCCATTAACACACTTTCGTTCCCCAATTTCCGTTGAATTCTGGAGATTGCGCGTTGAGTGGCGAAACCTATGGTCGCGCTATGTCTCGTTACCAAAGCGTGGAAATGGAAATATTAAATAATTCATTTCCTCGGGTGGGAATCGAATCTATAACCTGTTGCGATTAGTTTGCTTGTGTAATAATTATATTATTTATCACACAGAAAACAAAAGCACAAATCGAAACATAACCTCAAACAACAAAAGGCTTATTATATTTAGAAATTACAGAAACTCTCTCCTTAAAATAAAAAAGAAAAGAAAAAAGGTTAATATTAACTCTATTGTCGTGTCATCACCAAAATTTTACCGCGAATCAAAGTTGACAGTGTAAAGTAAATCTATTTGTATAAACGTGTGAAATGTAAATAAAAGAAAGAAAGAAATAAAATAGAGAAAGAAAAAAAAAGCTATTTCTCACGACTAGAATAGAATATCATCTGGTCAGTGTCCCATGACGAATGACTTGAGGCTAAGTGATGTAACATACTTAGTATGTATGTTAGTACTTATAAATAACGGTAGTAGCGGCTTCGATTTCAGTTGTGATGAATATGGTGCAGCAATGAGCGTAATGTATTTAAATTATCGAAATAATTGATTTGAAAAAAAAATCTTTGTCTTATCATATTAGCTTTTTTGATATTGTAGAGTCGTCCAAAAAAAAAACAACTTCACACAAAAAAACAGCTTGTTATGTAGGAGAGTACTCAGAGGAGCCTACGAATTCTAGAGACATTGCGTGTTGATTGGCGGAGTTTAACGCCGCGCCTTGCAATTTTAATTATAGAGTCGTATTTAAAAAAAAAATTAGTAGTATAAAGAAAGATTTGATTTGTTTTTCTGTGTGTTTGTACGTTATGTACTACTATAGTACTCAAAACTGCTACATGAAATAGAATTTATACTTATAAGTTGTAACAAATAAGTTTTATATACTTTTTATGCGCTGTAACACGCACACAGCGAGTACGCAGAGGGAACCTTGTGTTAAGACACTCCATTCTCCACTTTCCGCCGAATTCTGGAGTTATTACATGTTTCTGGTGGCGTTCTGAGAGGCTAACCTCGACACCAGACCGAAGAAAGAAGAAAATATAAATTTAAACAAATATTTAATTTCCCTGAATGGGAATCGCACCCACAACCAGTCGCCGTTACAGTCTGGCTTTAAAGTTTTAGTAAAAGAGAGATAAAATGCAATATAGTATTGCAACACACGCTTGAAACTTTGTATTTCTTCGTTCAATAGATAGATAAGCTGCGCCTTAAAAAGTGACAGTTTTCACTTAGAGATAAGTCTAAAATGAAAGTGACATCTATCTATATATGTACATATTAGATAAAAAGTCAATATTAGAAATAGAAAAGAGTTGAAGCCCTCTTGGCTCAGTGGGAGCCTGTTCGCCTTAAAAACGCGACGGTTGTGGGTTCGAATCAGATTCGAGCCGTAAATCATTTTTATTTTTCCCTTTACTCTATTGAAGACAATAGGCATCGTTGATTTCTATCACATGCAGTGTCTCAAATATGGATTTCGAGAAGCGGAGATCTGAGTGCCGTAATATTCCTTCCATTTAAAATCATCATAAATCGAATTTTTCATGTATAAGCAATAAAAAACTATTAAAATATTTTATTTAAAACTATATTAGAATAATTAATTAAGTAATGTTGTTAAAACAAACTCGAAAATATGAAAATAGAATATAATATGAAAATAGAAGCTAGTTGTGGCGCAGCGGCACAAAGCGTGACTGTAAAATCGACTGGTTGTGGGTTCGATCCCCACTCGAGGAAATTAAATATTTATTTTCATTTATATCTTTATTTCTTCGCTCTGGTGTCGAGTTTAGTACCGCCACTCAACACGGAATGCCTTCAGAATTCTGTGGAAAGTGGGGACCGGAGTGTCTTAACACTAAAGGTTCCCTCTGCCTACCCCGCTGTGTGCGGGATACAGCGTGAAACTGAAAAAAATATATATGAAAATATACATAAATTAACTGAGCATTGTTTAGAAATACACACTCTACTGGTATTTGAAAACAAATGTTTACTTCGCTTGACCCATCGAAAGTTGGGTCACACAGTAGTACAGTGGTTCCCAACCAGTGGTCCGCGGACCACCAGTGGTCCGCATGGTGGTCCGCATGGTGACCGCGAATGGTCCGCGAACGATTTAAATTTTTTGACTGAGGATGGTACGGCGAAATTTCTGTTTAATTATCACAGTTAATTTTTATTATACCTACATGCATAGTGGTCCCTGTTACCAAGAATGATATAAAAGTGGTCCTTGATTAAGAAAAACTTGGGAACCCCTGCAGTAGTAGCACGCGATCCTTGAGTAAATATTATAATAGCGTGTAAATATAATATATAATTTAATCTTTCTTTAAGAGACCTTCTTGAATCTTTCTAAAATCGACTGGTTGTGGGTTCGATCGCCAGTCGAGGGAAAGGGAGTATTTATTTAAATTTATATTTTCATTTCTTTGCACGTCGAGGCAAAGCGCGGCGTTGAGTAATGCTACTCAACACATAATGCCTTCAGAATTTAGCGGAAAGTAGGGAACAAAGTGTCTTGACACTAGGTTCCTTTTGCCTACCCTGTTGTGTGTGGAATACAGTGTGAAGCAGACCTATTTTTTTATGGATTTTTTTTATATTTTATATATAAAACAACAAACGCGGCTTCGCTCGCTTAAACTTATATTTATATTATAGCCGAAGCATAATATTTCTGTTATATATTTTTTTTGATAAAAAATATACTATATTCTTTCTAATAACTCTAAGAACATATGTAGAAAGTTTCATAATAAAGTCTTGTCATGAACGCTAAACAAACTTACATTCACATTTATAATATTAGGCCGGTGGTGGCGCAGGGGCACAAAGTGTGACTGTAAAACCGACTGGTTGTGGGTTCGATCCCCACTCGAGGAGATGAAATATTTACTTAAATTTATTATTTCCATTTCTTCCCTAGGGTGTCGAGGAAAAGCGCGGCGTTGAGTTCTGCCACTCGATACATGCCTCTAGAATTCGGCAGAAAGTGAGGAAGTGACTTAACACTAGGTTCCCTCTGCATACCCTGCTGTGTGCAGGGATACAGCTTGAAGCTGATTTTGTTTTAATATTAGTATTAAAAACACATGCACAACTTAAGAAACGCTCAAAAAGGATCAAATGTCAAATTAAACACAAAAAAACGCAATAAACATAAAAAATCACGTCACTATCTTGATAATTTCTAAAGCATTCTCAATAGAAAGCGCAAAGTGATAATTTAGATGATTTCGTCACACATACAAACATACATTCATACGCTCGTTCATAAAATTCTCTTCACCTGTTTTACACATTGGCTATGAGAAATGACAAGAACAAACAAGAATAGAAATTGCATATTTAGGGGATACATGCAAATTATATTATATTATTTAAATTTCCATTTCTTCGCTATGGTGCCGAGGTGACGCGCGGCGTTGAGTTCCGCCTCACAACACGCAAAGTTTTCAGAACTCAGCGGAAAGCAGGGAACAGAGTGTCTTAACGCTAGGGTTTCCTCTGCCCTCCCCGCTGTGTAAAGCTGATTTATTTCATGTATGATTTATTTATTTATATTTTAATATAGTATATAAAACTCGTAGAATTTTACCTTTTGTCTATTTACTGTATTAAATTTAATTTTCCTTCAAATAATTGATCTTGAATGCATATTTCACAGCATGTTCACATTTATATGAGATGAGAATGTAAATGCGACGGTGGTGGGTTCAATTCCCATTTGGGGAAATAAAATATAGTAAATTAATATTTCTTCGCTATAGTAACAAGGCACGCAATGGCTCAGGATTTGACGGAAAGTGGGGAACGCAGTGTCTTACTTCTAGGTTCTCAGGTTCCCTCTGCCTACCCTGATATGGGCGACATATATTGTAAAGGTAAATGTAAATTATGTCGTGAAGGAAGAAAAAAATACAAATATATTATTTTTTTTACCTTACGAACAAAAACAAAGAGAATTAAATAAACACAGAAGTAGGTAAATATTAAAGATCCGCCTTTGTATTTATTTAATCGTGTTGTTTTTAAAGAAGAAATTGCGTCATCATTACGTTTGCGATCAAAATACCATATTTTCTATAGTAACAATTTTTTTGTAGCTTTACGCTATATCCCGAACATAGCTACAGGCAGAGGGAACCTGGGAGCCCATTGTTAAGACACTCCGTTCCCATTCAGATACTTCTGATCCCCACTTTCCGGCGAGTTCCGGGACCATTGCGTTTGGAGCATTGTATTTGTCTAATATAACAACACAATTTATTAATCTATACATAAAAATAAAATTGAAGTATCTATCTGTGACTTTAAAATAGCCGTATGTTACTTTTGATATGCGGTAATTCCCGCAGGATCGGAAAAACCGCGTTTGTCATGTTTGTACTTACCGCCTATCCAGATAGGTATGAAGCAACTAAAAGTTTTTTTTATTAATTACAACAATTTTTGAGAATAAAATTCAATAAAATCCCAATACATTTAAATTACGATTTATTAAAAGTATAACAGTATAGATAATAATAATAAAAAAATCAACCAATGGTCCCTAAATATACTGCTTCACGCTGTATCCAGCACACTGCAGGATAGGCAGAGGGACCAAGCCGACCTAGTATTAAGACACTCCGTTCTCCACTTTCGGCCGAGTTAAATTTAAATAAATATTGCATTTCCTCGAGTGGGGATCGAACCCACAACCAGTCGATTTTACAGTCACACTTTGTGCCATTGCGCCACGACTAGCCTCAAAAATGTAGTGCGATAGTAAAAACAGCCAGCTTCACGCTGTATCCCGCATATAGCAGGATAGGATAAGCTACTACTAAAATAGTGTTAAATAAATATTTTTATAGTTCATATAACCACAAAATCAATTTAACTGTAGTAAAGATTGACATAATCAATCAGTTTCATAGAAACTAGTTTATTTTTAGGAGAAGAGTTAGTTAGCGGCGAGCTTTGCCTATTATTGCATTAAGTGGTACTTTACTATAGGCGACACTCGATAGCGACTGCGTTATGTGAATGTAGTTTTATTTTAATCATTGATCTCGATAGATGCAAAGTTGTTTTTTATGTCCTTTTAGTGGGATAGGAGAATCTAGTGTTAAAACACTTCCCGTACTGCCCAATTTTAGAGAAATTGCGTACAGAGTGAAGGAACTTTACGCAGTACTTTTTAGAAAAAGTATAAATTTTTGAACGTAGCGATATTTGAACCCGCGCCTCTTGGATACCGTCCAAGCGCTTTGACCGCTACGTCATACGTTCTCATCAAGCTACGTCGAAATTTTTATACGCTTGTTACAACTTATTTATGTTGTTAGCATCTCTGTAGGGAACGTCGCGGGTTCAAATCCGGCTACGTTCAAAAAAATTTATTCGTTTTTGTGGAATCATACTTTAAAATTGAAAACTTTACGCAGTGTTTTGTATTAGAGCTAAGGAATGACAATAATTTATTACCACGAGTGGAAGTGCGACCATGACACTTTACAGGCGGACTCAGTGATACTGCGCCACAACAGCCTCGTTTTGAGAAAGAATTTAGATAATATTGTAGTATTTTTTTTGTATATTAAAAGAATATAGCTCTATTCTAGCAAAAATGACTGGAGAGAATTAAAAATTTAGTCGCTCTGATATCGAGGCAAAGCGCGGCGTTGAGTTCCACCACTCAATACGCAATACCTCCAGAATTCGATCGTCTTAACACTTCCTTCACCTTGCCAACCCTACTGTGCCGCGGACAGTATTAAAAATCACAATATCTATAATAAATGGTTTGAGGCCAGTCGTGGCGCAGTGCCACGAGTTGTGACTGTAAAACCGACTGGTTGTGGGTTCGATCCCCACTCGAGGAGATGAAATATTTATTTAAATTTATATTTCCATTTCTTCGCTCTGGTGTCGAGGTTAAGCGCGGCGTTGAGTTCTGTCACACAACACGCAATGCCTCCAGAATTCGGCAGAAAGTGGGGAACGGAGTGTCTTAACACTAAGTTCCCTCTGTCTACCCTGCTGTGTGCGGGATACAGCGTGAAGCTGATTTATTTATAATAAATGGTAGAGTCCGTCCGTTCTCGACGATTGCTATCACATTATTGTCGATCAGCGCCTCTATTGAGTCACCAACAGGTTATATTATGAAATATGATCGACAGAACGCGACAAGTTTATTACAGAAATATCAGAGGCTTTACATATACGTAGTTGCATCAAACGGTTTTAGTTCGTTGGATTGATATATTATTGGAATTGGAGAGTGGAGTATTAATGGGGACGTGGCTGTTAGAGTCATTGTAGCGTAGATGGTCAGTTTTTATTATTTTTGTTTCCCGCTGTTCTCTGCAAATGGTAGGGTAGGAACCTTGGTACCTAGTGTAAATACATTCTGTTCTCATTAAAACATTTTGGTTCTTCACTTTTCGCCCAATTCTGGTGGCGTTGCCTGTTGAATGGCGGAACTCAATGGTTCACTTTGCTTCGTTACCAGAGCGAGGAAATTATAATATTGAATATTTCATTGCCTCGAGTGGAAATCGAATCCACAGCCTGTCGCATTTACAAGTAGTGAGAGTCGTACGCTTGGACCCCTCTGCCACGAATGGTTTCGATCAGTTTTCATATGGTTTTTGACGCTTCACACTGTAAACCACACATAGGGTTAAGAGAATTTAGATTTAGGACACCCAGTTTATAAAATAATTCATTCGAGAATCGAACCCTCAACCGTCACTTCTACGAAATTTAAAAAAAATATTTTGTTTTTTATTCGATCCGATCTTAAAAGTTCGTGCGTACCCATACAATCAACTTTTCGCTTAGCTGAAGGGGAAAATTGGGCTATTGTACTGAACTTACATAAAAGGGTAATTGCAAGAGTGAAAGAAATTATTATGAATTTTGTCGCAGAAATTACAGATTCTTTTATTTTACTGATCAACGTTTATGGACGTTTGATAGCAATTAAGAAAAGAAAATGTTTTTATTACAATTTTACGTTTTTTTTTATAGCTGTCTATAAAATGATGTGTTTTGTATGTTGAAAATATGATAAGGAGAACAAGTGGAGTATAGACTACATCTCCAGCTGTATCCCGCACAAAGCGTAGACACAGGGAACCTGTCCATTTTGTTTTAAGACATTCTTTTCCTTATTAAAATACTTCCAACTTTTAACATTTTTTTATTTTTAAGTTTTATTCCACACTTATAATAGAAAAATACTTATTTAGAAAACGTATAAAAATTTGACCCAATAACAAATAAATTGTAACAAGCATATAAAAATTTCAACGTAGCTTGATGAGAACGTATGGCTTAGTGGTCAGAGCGCCTGGTCGGTTTCCAGGAGGCGCGAGTTCGATTCCCTCTACGTTCAATTTTTTATACGTTTTCTAAATAAGTAAAATACTTCCGGTCCCCACCTTTCGCTAAATTCTCGCGGCATTGTGTGTTGAGTGGCAGAGCTCAACGCCACGCTTTGCCTTGTTACCAGAGCGAGGAAATATAAAAGTCACACACTTGTGCCCCTACGACATGACGGCCTCTAAAATTCTTTTTTTTTTTTGCAAAATTATTATTGTATAGTAAGTTCAAGTTAATTTTCATATAATTTATAAACTCTACTTTAAATTACCATACTGCAGCGTACTAGTACTCTTTACTAATATTAAAATAATTTCAACTAAATAAAAGGCCTAATATGGCCTTTTATGGAAATGAATACAAATATAATATATGAAACGAATGCATTTGAAACGACCAAGTTGACGCTTCTCGGTTTAAAATTAACAATTTCATAAATGGATGAGCTTTTTAATGAGCTAGTTATATTCAGCTTTTTTATATTTCAATTGAATGAAATTTTAAATTTTATTTTATTTATTTACTTTTTTGTTTTTTATTTACTTTTTATATTAAATTTTATTTACTTTTTTGTATGAAATTGTGGTTATAATTTTTACTTTTAAGTTGAAAAAGATAGCACGATTTTTTTATTTAGTTTTTTTTTATATTTCCTTTGATCTATTGATGTTTCATAGCCTGATTGAACGTAAGATGAATATAATAGTATCTCTTATATAGGTGCTTCATTTTCTCGCTCTGGTAACATAAAGCACGGCGTTTAGTTGCGCTATACATCACGCCATGTCTCGAATTCACGTGGAAAGGAGAGAGAGTTAAAGTAAAATAAATAAATCAGCTTCACGTTGTATCCCGCACACAGCAGGGGAGGCAGAGGGAATCTAAGTGTTAAGACACTTCGTTCCCCACTTTCTGCCGTGGCAGAACTCAACGCCACGCTTTGCCTCGTCACCCGTTAACTTTAACATTTTCTTGCTTTATTTTTCTTAGAATAAACTATTGTATTACAACACAGTCATTATTTATTGTTTACCCTAAACTAATTAATATAACATTAATTTAAGTAAGGTATTAAATCATCATACACTTTCAATACTGGCCTCGTTATTTAAAAAAAGTAATTTAAAAAGTTTCATCAAATACGACAACAAAATGACAAGCACTGAAGGCAAAGGCGACGGTTGTGTGTTCGATTCCCACTCGAAGGAATGAAGTGCGGCGATGAGTTCTACTCATCAGGCAATGCCTCGAAAATTGAGAGAAAATTATTAAAATAGGTTGTTTTAGCCTATCCCGCTAAACGGGATACAGCGTGAACATAAGTAAATGCTTTTAAATTCGTTCTATTGCATTTTTCTACTAAAAATATTTACTTAAAACCGAAATATGATCTACGTATATTAACTAACTACAGAGACGGCGAAATTTTTGGAAAGTCCAAACGCAAACGCAATCTGACCTTAAAACTATAAATTACCTAGCATTCGGTGCATCATCAATTATCGTGTTTAAACGTGTTAAAAATTAACACAAATAAACGCAACTACTGTAGTAGATAATTGGAGCTTTCGAAAAGCGAAACCATTTTTTTATTGTGTGTGTATGTTTTTGTTCTTATTTTTCAACGTACGTTATAAGTTATAATTGATTGTATAATTGGTGAAACTGTTGTTGACGGTTTTGGGTAAACTTTCTAGTAGGAAGAATAAAATTTAATCAAACATGAGCGGCGTTAAGTTCCGCCACTCAATACAGATATCTCAAATTTGGACGGAAAGCAGTTTCTGCGGAATAAATTGTAATAAGCTTCAGCTTAAAAAACCATATCACACCGTCAGTTTTGTAAAGTCACACAAAGAAGACTTCTCCTTAAGATACATACTTGTACAATTAGAATAAATATCGTTAGAAGTTTAGGTTAATATAAAAGCAGGTTAACCAGAGAGAACTGTGCGTTCTCTGCATACTTCTTCCTCATTGTCCAATGTCATCAACCCCATCAAGCAAGCTCTCCGGGGTTCTCATACCTTTTCAGTGACCTTCCTGACCAGTATCATCAGTGTTGTGTTTTCAAAAGTGAATCGTAAGGGTACTACAGGTAGTGAGTTCGATTCCCGCTCGAGAAAATAGAATATTTAATATAATATATTGAGTTCCACCACTCAACACGCAATGCCTCCAGAATATGGCGGAAAATAGGGAACGGGAATGGCTTGTTTTGACTCTAGGTTTCCTCTATGCTCCTTGATATGTCCGGGATACAGCTTGAAACTAAAAAAAGGAAATAAAAAATCCCTTCCAATTTAAGACCTTACTATAAAAAAAAAACACCACTAGATCAACCAGTCCATATTATAACATAATCCAAAATTGAAGAAGTCATGTTATTTAAAAACAGTAAGCATAATAACTGCTGCGTCATCGATTTTATAAGGATAAGTTCGGATAAATGAACTTTTTGTTTTTGTAAATCACATCAGCTTCACGCTGTATCCCGCACACAGCAGGGTAGGCAGAGGGAACCTTGTGTTAAGACACTCCATTCCCCACTTTCTGCCGAATTCTGGAGGCATTGCGTGTTGAGTGGCAGAACTGAAAGCCGCGTTTAGCCTCGACACCAGAGCGAAGAAATGGAAATATAAATTTAAATAAATATTTCATCTCCTCGAGTGGGGATCGAACCCACAACCAGTCGATTTTGCAGTCACACCCCGTGCCGCTGTGCCACGACTGGCCTCAATTTTTGATTTTGTTCTTAATAATAATCAGAAAAACACCATTGTATGAGAAATCAAGAGCATATTGTATACAAATTAGAAGTGCTTATGATAAACATATATGTAAATCGCGTGAACAAAGAACTGAAATGTCAATCAAAAAGTGTCGCCAGATTCTTTTTCTTGGTATGGCGAAATCTCTTTTTTTTGTTTTTTAGTTTGTTTTTTTTTGAATGAAACATGATTTTTAGATGGTAGATTTGGTTTTAGTTCAGTCGTGGCGCAGGGGCTTGTTTATTTGATAGGAAAAACTATACAAAGGCAATTATGTTATAATAAACAAAAATGTTGATTAGTTGTTTTAAGTAAAATTTTCTAATATATTAAAAATTATGCAAGGAAGATACTGTATACTGTATTCTGCTTTATCCCTAGAGAGGCAGTCAGGGAGAACGGAGCGCCGAACGCTACGGTCTCTACATACCTCTTTCGCCTCGTCCACTGTCATCAACCTCTTCATACATGCCCTATACTATATTTAAAGTATATAATAAAAAAGGATCATAGGTTCTAATCCTTTTTAAGCCTTTAATTCTCATGTGTGTGAATATTCTGCAAAAAGAAGATTAGGTAGAGAAAATCCAGTGTAAATACTCTCTGCGTTTTTCGTCCAATTTCGAGTTACCAGAACGGAGAAATGAAAGAAATTTGAATTTTACTGCTATTATAACTTTTTGCTACAGCCACCATAATATGTAAAGAAATCGTATCGTAATCGTGTCGTGTAAAAAATATTTTTTACATTAGTTCTTGTGTTTTGCTTAGATTTTTCCATCTCAGTACCTTCTGAGAATTTTGACCGCGGCTATAATTCAATGAATCATCTCGTATTTATTACATAGGGTGTTTTAATCTTACTATATAAGGAATGGTAATATAAAGCATGTTTCATATTTCTATTTTGGTGAATATAATATTTTTGTGAGGGCAGTCATGGCGCAGGGAGCGCAAGGTGTGACTGTAAAATCGACTGGTTGTGGGTTCGATCCCCACTCGATCTCGATTCGATCTTCGAGGAAATAAAATACTTACTAATATTTCTATTTTCATTTCTTCGTTCTGGTGTCGAGGCAAAGTGCGGCGTTGAATTCCGCCACTCAACACGCAATGCCTCCAGAACTCGGCGGAAAGTAGTAAGTGTATCATAATAACACTACGTTCCCTCTCCCTACTCTGCTGTGTGATTTTTGTATTGATTGATTTATTTTATTTATTTTATATTTTTGTATACGTTATTAAATACATTTTACATAAATTTTAAGTAAATTCAAGAAAAAATCATCAATTTATTTCTAATTTTCGAAGGCATTACTAGTAGAATCATTTTCAATGAAATTAGATCTGTGCCATTTTTTTATTATGTTAGTTAAATTCATTATTCTCTTACATTGTTTTGATACGATACAAGTACCTCAATTAAAAATTTACGTGTTCTACTCATCCTTCTATCCTTATAATATTGTAAATAAGAAACTTTTAGAGGAGCTTGTTCCACTTCCACGCAAAAATTACTGAACATATTTAGGTGGAACTTTACAATAATATAGCTAATACATTAAAATAATATATTGGTTAAAATTTATGCTAAGATTTTGTAAAATTTGGCTACAATATAAAAATAAGTGTAAGCGGGCGAAGCCGCGCGTGGGCGCTAGTAATTAATATNGAAAAAAAAATACTTATTTAGAAAACGTATAAAAATTTGAACGCAGCGGGACTCGAACCCGCGCCTCCTGGAAACCGATCTGGTCGGTTTCGAGGAGGCGCGGGTTCGAGTCCCGCTGCGTTCAAATTTTTATACGTTTTCTAAATAAGTATTTTTCTTTCCTAAGTGTGGAATAACACTTTAAAAATGTTTAAAAATACATATAATTACCTAATTTCATGACAATACAAGAATTAGAAGTACGTGTAATTCAGATTTTTCGATTTAATTACGTAGTTACTGAGTTATATCAATAATTGAGGCCGTCTGGTGTGACTGTGTCGCGAGGATTGTGGGTTCGATCCCCACTCGAGGGAATTAATTATTATTTATTAATATTTTAATTTCTTCGCTCTGGCACCAAGGCACCGGGGTTGAGATCTGTCACACAACACGCAATGCTTCGAAAACTTCGGCCGAAAGTGGGAAACGGAGTGTCTTAACACTAGGTTCTCTCTGCATACTCTGCTGTATGCGGGATACAACGTGAAGCTGATATTCAAAATAAACATTCCAATTTCTAAACAATTCACCTAAAATAAGGTTTAAAATGTAAATTTCCAAGATAACAAGATTATTTCGTATTACAACATCGATAATGGCTTACTTCAATCTCAGTAGTCAAAGGTACCGTTTTGTGTCTCGGCTAATATAATTTTAACAAGTTGTTAGGTATTTCGAGACTGCACGCCCATACCTTGCTGCGAAATTACAATTGAATCACGATTTAAACAGTAATTTTATAATATGGTTTTCATATGATATTAGCGCGGCGTTCAGTTCCGCCACGCAATGCCTTGAGAATTTGGCGGAAAATGGGAAACGGAGTGTCTTAACACTAGGTATCCTCTGCTTACTCTACTGTGTGGGATACAGCGTGACCTTAAAAAAAATGTTAGGTACTTGTTGCAAAATTACAAATGAATTACGAGATAATAGTTATTTTATAATATTTTGATGTTTTGATGTAATATTTAATATTTTCATTTCTTTGCTCTGGTGTCGCGGCAAAGCGCGGCGTTAACTTCTGCCACTCGACACGCAATGCCTCCAGAAATCGACGAAAAATGGGGAACGGAGTGTCTTATCATTAGTTCCCTTTGTATACCCTTGCTAGGTGTGGTATACAGCGTGACCCTAAAAAAATATAAAAAAATAAAATTGTTAAATATTTTGCGACCGCACACCCCTACCTTGATATGCCACTTGCTGCGAAACGCACAATTGAATCACGATTCAATGGTTGTTTTGAAATGATTTCGATGAAATTTAAAAGTTTTGTTTGATTAATATTTTATGTGATTTCGACGTTTTTTTTTCTAAGTTTAAAGAGAGTGCATATAAGAAAAGGTTCTTTCTCTATTCTTTGCTTATTAGGAATTTAGAAAGTTTGAAAATCGTTACAACAAAGAAATTACTAAATAATTTAAAAATCTACTTGCATTTATTATTGTATGTGGTTAAATTGTGGTTTCGATGTGTAATAATAGGCCATCGTTGTGCAGTGGCACCGGCTGCCTATAAAGGCTATGTATGTATTGTCAGTTCGATCACCATTCAAGGGAATAAAGTACAGTATGCTTATACACTTGCTTTGATAAAAAATGCGGTGTTGAGTTGCGGCACTCAACAATCCGTGTCTTAAATTCGTACGGAAAGCGAAAACTGAGTCTTGTCTTAGTACTACATTATGTTTAGTCGTACTGCTATATAGCTATATAACAGTAGCTATAAAGTATGAAATTAATCAAAGCTTATTTTATTTCTTTATTTAGAACATTTTAGTCGTGGCGCAAGGGCACAAAGTGGGACTGTAAAATCGACTGGGTGTGGGTTTGATCCCCACTCGAGGAGATGACATATTTATTTAAATGAATATTTCCACTTCTTCACTCTAGTGTTGAGGCAAAGCGCAGCGTTGAGTTCCACCACTCAACACATAATGTCTTCAGAATTCGGCGAAAAATGGGAAACGGAGTGTCTTAACACTAGTTTCCCTCTGCCTGCTGTGATTGAAATACAGCGTGAAGCCGATTTAATTTTGATTTATTTACAACATTTTTTATACTTTTTTCGGACGCAGGTGGTAGCCAACATTCTTAATCTATAAAATAACAGTTTAATGCCTTCAAAAGGGGTTCAAACACAATGACATTTATAAAGTTAAAAATAACTGAACTCGGGTGCAACAAGGGTTATATTAAATGTCAAGGGCTGGTGTGAAATTGAAATGTGTTTTTGTTTAAACATATAGCAAAGTGACGTCCAAGTAAAGAATAAATAAATATTAATGTAAAATAAATAAATCAGCTTCACGCAGTATCCCGCACACAGCAGGGTAGGCAGAGGGAACCTAGTGTTAAGACACTTCATTCCCCACTTTCTGCCGAATTCTGGAGGCATTGCGTGTTGAGTGGCAGAACTCAACGCCGCGCTTTGCCTCGACACCAGAGCGAAGAAATGGGAATATAAATTTAAGTGAATATTTCATCTTATCGAGTGGGGATCGAACCCACAACCAGTCGATATACATTTACACTTTGTGCACTGGCCTCAAATATTAATGTGATAATTATTTATAGAAATACAGGTATTTTGCTGTCATGACAAAGGAGAGGTATGTAAAAAAACCGGCCAAGAGCGAGTCAGACTCGCTTACTGAGTGGTTCCGTATCAATTTCAGAATCAACGGGATTTAAAATTTTTACAACCTGGCAAACTTAAGTTTACGGGCGTATTCATACTCATTTCGTATGAAATAAATTATAAATTTGTGATGATTTCTTTTTCTATGTAATACTAAACATTTTTCACTTTTCGGATTGTTTCCTTTATTTATGTTGTTATTGAGGCCAGTCGTGGCGCAGCAGCACGAGGTGTGACTGTAAAACCGACTGGTTGTGGGTTCGATCCCTACTCGAGGAGATGAAATATTTACTTAAATTTATATTTCCATTTCTTCGCGCGCTTGGCTTCGCTGGTGTCGTGGTTAAGCGCGTTGAGTTCTGCCACTCAAAACGCAATGCACTTGGAACAGAGGAACAGAGTGTCTTAACACTAGGTTTCCTCTACCTACCCTGCTGTGTGCGGGATACAGCGTGAAGCTGATTTATGTTGTAAGTTCTAACTTTGAGTTAAATTCCGTTCCGTGGAGGTCCACGGCAAGTACTCTATTACGCTGCGACTTTCATATAAAATGCAGAACAAACGATGCATAAATACTTTTTTGCTTTAGATGTTTTGATTGCGTTGACGTAGGAGCTCGATGTTTGGGATATATAAAAAAATTAATCATAACTTGATATATGCAAAAATATTTTTTAAAACACAGTAACATTCAACCAATAAATTCGCCGGACAATGGGGAACACTAGGTTCCCTCTGCCTACCCTGCTATATGTGGGATACAACGTGAAACTAAAATAAAAAAAATACAATTATAGAACTAAATGCTAAAATTTATATGCAAAACCACAGCCTAGATGCGCCATCGCGTACAAAACTAACTACACACGCCCACGAATGACTCACAATAAGTAGCCACAACTCTTTGTGCTCACCGACTTTAGGTAAATACCAATGACTTCCGGGAGTCAGTTAGGAACCTAAACGAGACATTGAAATTGTATCCTTATTATCAATTGTCAAGCTAAAAAGGTGAAATAATGTTGTGGAAGTTACTAGCATTCCTTAATAGATAGAAGTACCAGCCTGTTATAGCTTTTTCATTACTTGTACTGAAATAAAAGTTTTTTTTAAGTTTTAATTATGATTATTGGCAGTCAGTTTTTTTTAGCTCTCAGTTTTCACCTTCTTGCCTTATTTTTGGTGACAATTAAGAATAGAAGCCATCGCGTGGCTATAAGCGAAGAAGTTGTGGGTTCGTTTCCCAATCGTGGGTATGAATTATTATTTATTGATATTTTCATTTCTTTGATAACAAAGCAAAGCGCGGCGTTGATTTCCGCCCTAAACATGGTGAACTAATCATATTCCAAATATTTAAAGGAAACATTTCTTTAGATTAGATTTGAATTCATTATCATTGGAATAAACATATGTAATTTCTAACACTGTTATTTTTATTATTTTTACTCTTTATCCAGCATTTGGCTAGATTAAAAAAACGTAGTGTTGTGTAGTGTATCAAAATACCTCGTTCTCGCTACCCACCTAAATTTGAGACAAAATGTTCTAAGAGGCGGAATTCATGAGTGCCATATCTATACCAGATGAGAGAAAAATATAAATAATTCATTCTATATTGTTAATTGAACTCACAAACATCATTTACAGCTAACCTACCCCACGCGCCACTGGGGCGTCTCTATTTTCTTTTTTGCTTCACAAATCACAGTTATATATATCTAATAATATAATTTAACCGTTCCCAATAAATTGCTGTGTTCGAACAAATCCAATGGGATTACAACCCATTATCTCCTAGGACGGCTCCAGTGACAGGACAGGATAGGATATACGAAAGATGCCTAGGTAATAACTCCTTCATGTGAACAGGAAGGCGGGCATTAGCTAGCATGGTGGAGTAACGATTTGCGTAGATTACTCTAATGTACCTATTATATATAATAATTGTGGAGATTACTTGGTTTGGAGTTCGATTCCATTTATGTTTTAATATAAATTTTATAGTATTATTTTAGAAGTCGTATAGAAGTATTGTGTTTTATGGCGCAGGGGTATATATGTGTGATTGTATAGGTTTATATAGGTTACGGGTTTGATTTCGATGCGAGGAAATAAAATATTTAATATTTACATTTATTTGATCTGGTGTCGAGGCAAAATGTGACGTTGGATTCCGCTTCTCAATACCCAATGTCAGAATTCGGAAAGTTGAACGCGAAAAGTGAAAAGCGGAGTGTCTTAATAGGCTCCTTCTGCCTATCCTGCTGCACGCGGGATACAGCGTGAAGCTGAAAAAAAAACATTATATTATATTTATTTCCTTAATACAAATAAGTGTTATTTCAATTATTCGCAATTCGCTCACTGCTCTGGATATGCTTATATTGTATTTTTTTAAATTTGAAATGTTATTCTCAATATTTCGATAATAACACTCAAAAGAAAAGATTTTTTTTTAAAACGTGACAAAATTTTAATGTTTCGAGATTAGAACTGCACTTCTTGAAAACCTTCCAAGTGATTTAACCAATTTTAATTTTTTTTCAATTTAAATTTGAAATTCTTATTTATATGTTTGTATTAAAGATTTAAATTTAATTTAAAAAATATTGAAATAATTTTCATTATATTTTTTATACTATCGTAAATCATCTGGTTCTTTCTTTTTATCTCGTATTTGGAACACGCTCTGCTTTTTTTAATTATTGTTAATATGGATAAAAAATCTTCTTAGAAATACTAATTAGAAGAAGTATAACAATTAAGTGTTTTTTTTATTTTACAATATATTTTTATATGACCATCTTAAATAAGAGGCCGCTGTGGCACAGCGTCGGACTGTAAATACAAGGGTTGGAGTACGATTTCCACTCAGGGATATATCATTTGGATCCCTCTGCTTGCTCTGGTAACAACGCAAAGCGCTGTACAAAGCGATACCAGGGCCAGTCGATGAAAATATTAAATACTTCATTCTACCGAGTGGGAATCGAATCTGCAACCGTTCAATTTTTTCTGTGCTTTAGGGACCATATACCTACCTTAATATTTGATATGAATTAGCTTGATACCCATACGTGGTCTCGAGATAAATGGTCTTGACAGACGGACATATTGAGAACAAAGTGATTCTATAAGGAGGGTTTTGTTTGAGGTACGGAACCATTTTCTATTAATAGAAAAAAAGGTAAAAAAGCATTTTCTATTAATAAACTATTATTTTTAAATTAAATTAAAGTTAAAAAATGACAAATTTCACGTCATTTAATTTAAAAAAAATGTACTTATTTTATGATTCTATATTATAATTAAGTCTTAGTAAGTAATATAGTAAAAAACAAAGTTTTTATTATAACATTCTAAGAAGCGCTTATCTGTATAGCTAAAAAGTATTACGCCCCAACCGTTATTATCAAAGTAAATGTAGAACTCGCAATATTAGATTTAATGTTTGAATGAATATTTTTTATTAAATAAATATACCTTTTGAGGCTGTCGTGGCGCAGCGGCACGAAGTGTGATTGTAAAATCGACTGGTTGTAGGTTCGATCCCCACTCGAGGAGATGAAATATTAACTTAAATTTATATTTCCATTTCTTCGCTCTGGTGTCGTGGTGTCAGGCAAAGCGCGGAGTTGAGTTCTGTCACTCCAGAACTCGGCGCAAAGTGGTGAACGGAGTGTCTCAACACTAGGTTCCCTCTGCTTACCCTGGTGTGTGCGGGATACAGCGAGAAGCTAATTTTAAATATACCTACAATACATGAGGTGCAGTGGCACAAGTGTGTGACTGTAAAGTGGCACAAGTGTGGCAATAAATTTATCAATTTTTTTATTTTTTCACTCGATGGAATGGAGTGTCTTAACAATATGTTCACTTTGCCTACTCTGCTATAAGCAGGATTCAACGTGAAGTTAAAAAGACACTATATAGAAATAAAATGTCCTCTTCCTTTAAAACCACTTCCGCTATTTGTAAAGAAGTAGGTTAAATTTTAAAATTTCTTTTAACAATATGAGTTATCTGATTTAAGTTATGTTTTTTGTGAAATATAACGAATATATTATGTATCAAATATAGCAAAAAATATTATTTTTTTAACGTTTTTGTTATATCTATTAGTAGAAAGCATAAAAAAAAGAATTTTATCATTTCCCCAAGCATATGTAGAACCCACAACCAATACCTTTACAACCAGACAAAGTCCTACTACGCCACAATAGCTTAAAATTATAAAATAACATATTTTACTAAGGTGTTTATAAAACCGATACAACCATACATTGTAAATAGGTACGTACGTGATGGTTCTTACCTAATAAGGTAAATAAATCTAGAAACCTGACTATGGAATATTATTTGTTTATACTTTAAACTAGCTTTAGTAGGTTATTATACAGCAAATAAAATGAAATTTTGCAAAATAAATTATGATTCATTTCTTAGGTTCTGTTTTTAGTTAGCTATCGTGGTACAATAAAGATGTGACAGTTTTAGATTCAAATTCTATTTGGGGTTTTTTTCTTATTTTGTGTTTGTATATACAATTACATACATATTAATAATAGTAATAGTATACTATTCGCTCTTACTAGAACGAAGAAATGAAAAAATAAATTTAAATAAATATTTCATTTCCTCGAGTGATGATCGAATCCACAACCAGTCGGTTAACAGTCACACTTTATGTACCTGCGCCACGACTGGCCTCTAATACCTGTTCAGATTAGAGTTTAATCTAGAAACTAAATATTTCTAGATTCGTGTTTCACATGCCATAGTTACAAATTCCCACATCAATAGTCCTCTATTTTCCTCTCGTATATGAACCATTGAAAGCTGGAAGTTAACACCGAACTTCGTTTTGCTAGTGATCGAACCCACAACTGTGGCCCAGATATTGGTTCTACCAAACCACAACGGCCTCAATTACACCATATACAATTTTAATTAACCTAACCCACATCCCCCCCCCCCCCCCTCCCCTCCACCCTTCGGTCAGCAGTCACCCCATTCAAAAGCACGCCAGGATCGTACAGTATGAAGGGAATGGAATACGGAGCGGCGTATGCGGCGCACGTAACGTATTTAGCCTCTACGTTCCAGTGCGATGAGTTTATCCCACAATGGTTTGGTTTTTTTTATTGTTTTATTTTTAGATGTATATATTTTTTTTACCTTTACGCTGTATCCCGCACACAGCGGGGTAGGCAGAGGGAACCTAGTGTTAAGACATTCCGTTCTCAACTTTTCGCCGAGTTCTGGAGGCATTGCGTGTTGAGTGGCGCAAGTCAACGCCGCGCTTAGCCTCGACACCAGAGCGAAGAAATGGAAATATAAATTTAAGTAAATATTTCATCTCCTCGAGTGGGGATCGAACCCACAACCAGTCGATTTTACAGTCACACTTCGTGCCGCTGCGCCACGACTGGCCTCATTTTCAAATGAAACTAATCACAATCTAACTTAGGGGATGAAACGTTAAGAAGATTGACGGTTGAATAAAAAATCCTTTTTATTGAAATATATTATTAAGAGAAAAGAAATATAAAGAGAGAATTATAGAGAAAAGAAATATATTACAAAGAGATTTTTTATTGAAATATATTAACTTCATCATTAAAATGTATATTAGTTATAGTAATTTTTTTGGATAAAAAATATTTCTATAAATTCTGTCTATTAATTGAAATATACTAACATTTAAACACTAAAAACAATAAAATAACACCCAATTACCTACTAATGTGCAAATTTAATTCTAAAATACCGTTTTATACACGAGGACAGGTACCAGAACCTTGTACAGGGACAGCTAGGATTAGACCTGGCTTATTCATAATATGATGCATTGTTACGAACAAAGGGTATATGTTGGAATTAAATTCTGAAATTACGTAGAATATTTTGTATTGTTCGTGTTATTAACGTAAATATAATAAAATAATTATTAGGTGTAGTAGGTTCGAATCCAGTTGAGTGTATTTATTAATGTAGCGTTTGGTTCCACTATACTATACGCGACTTCTTTGTATTATTATGCGGACTAACTATTATATATTATATATGAGCCCAGTCGTGGCGCAGCACAAGTTCGATTGTAAAACCGATTGGTTGCGGGTCGACCTCCGCTCGAGGAGGGAGAGCGCGGCGTGGAGTTCTGCCACTCAACACACAATGCCCCCAGAATTCAGCAGAAAGTGTCTTAACACTAGGTTTCCTCTGACTACCCTTCTGTGTGCGGGATACAGCGTGAAGCTGATTTTTTTTTTATTTAACTGTAACGGAACCTACTTTCAAGAGACTCTTTACTGATTTCCACTCAAATTTCAAACCAACGAATGTTTGTAAAGAGTGACGAGGTGAGGAGGTGAGTGGAGGGAGGAGAAATGAAAATAATCAATTCATTTCAGTGAATCGAGCTTACAACCATCACGCTTACAGTCATACGTCCCACTGCGCCACGGTAGCCTATATATCATTCAAAAATCTAATCAAATCAGCCTCACGCTGTATCCCGCACACAACAGGGTAGGCAGATGGAACTTAGTGCTAAGTCACTCTGTTCCCCACTTTCCGCCGAATTCTGGAGGCATTGCATGTTGAGTGGCGGAACTCAACGCCGCGCTTTGCCTTCGACACCAGAGCGAAGAAATGGAAATATAAATGTAAATAAATATTTCATTCCCTCGAGTGGGGATCGAACCCACGACCAGTCGCGTTTACAGTCACATTTTGTGCCCCTGCGCCACGACTAGTCTCAGTGTATCATTAATATCATCATAATTAAAAAATTAAGTTGAGGTCATTGTGGCGCAGTGGCATAAGGCTACGACTGTAAGCACGGTGGTTGTGGGCTTGATACCCACTTGGGGAAAAGAAATATCTAATATTTTTTTTTATTCTGGGGATAAGACAAAGAGCGGCATTGAGCTTCGTCACTTAAGACGCTATGCAAAATTCCATAATACGGCGGAAAATGGGGAACGAAAGCGTCTTATTGGTAAAGAAGTGTCCAGCTACCTTCCGGATAACCTGTTAGGAATAAAGCGTAAAGCTAAAAAAATATAATAATAAAATATAAAAAGCTTTTTACGTTAAGTCTACTGTATTACGTCAATTCAACGTATATTGAGGTCGTCGTCGTGACGCAGCATCACAAGGGTAATGCGATGCGATGATTGGGGGTTCGTTCCCCACTCGGGTGGTACGAATTATTATTTACTAATATTTTCATTTCTTCGCTCTGGCACCAAGGCCAAAAAGCGCGGCGTTGTGTTCCGCCACTAAACACACAATGCCTCGAAATATTTAGCGGAAAACGGAGTGTCTTAACACTGGGACCCTACCTCTAAAGTTGATTAATTAATGTTTAACATATCTATATTAACTTAAGAGAGATCAGTAAATCTACATACATACACTCTTTGTTCTGTTCTACTTGTAATGCGCCAATGATGCAGAGCGTGGGCTACAGCTTCGAATCAATGAACGTATTGTGACGTGGGCCGTGAGAAATAATATTTTGCAATGATGTAAAGTTATTGAGAACTAAGTGTAGGCGAATAAAGGTATAACCGTCGATGGTATTGATTTGATTTTGTAAATGGTGTTTTTATTACTTGTAATATTTTTTACGTGGTCCTTATATAATCACTAGTGGCCCACTCGCGGCTTCGCCCGCATACTACCTGTAATATTTTTATTATGCTGCATTTGCCAACAGATTGATATATTTAATCATAAATACTACGTGGCTGTATGATAGGACGTCATCGGCGGCAAGGGCGCTCCCCGCGGAACCCGAGCCCAGGCTTAAACAGAGCGTTGAAATATTTTAAGTTTACATTTTCTCGAAAAGTATACGTCCAAATTACATGCTATAAAAGCCGAAGATTATCTTCATTAAATTTCAGATGGCGTTCCTTATTATTGTTATTTCGTTATTTAAGGCTAACTAAGACTTACACCTTAATGTTATATAGCATATAGCACTCCTGAAGAATGCAGCTTTCATACAAAGCAATAAGAAAGTAAATCGGATCGACAAAATCCAGAGATCTCAGCGTTTAAACAAATAAACGCTTCAGCTATTATATTAGTTTAGATTTTTTTATGATACATACATAAAACAATAAATTTTGCAGCTGATTCCAGACTTTTTTCTGATGATTCGCGGATTTTCCATTGTAAAATATTTTATAGAATAAAAACAAAAAATGGCTGGAAACCTTCAAAGAATTCAAACATTTATAACTTTATATTCAATTTAAAGCATACATTTTTATGATACATACTTAAGAACTACTTATATAAATAAATATTTCTCAAATCGCAACGCGGTGTTTATTTTAGAACAAAACTTGTACTTACATTACTTACCATACACGTTGACAGATGACCACACAGGAAGCGTCCTCGCAAATGTTAAAATATCAAGGCTAGGCAGTCTCTTTGTGAGAGGTCGCTTTGGAATCGATTTTAAATAGCTTTCTTCATAAAATTAATTCTGATCTGTGAAGATAATGTCATATTCTTTAATTTATTTTTAGTTATAAATAAAGTATAATGACTATTCTCTTAATAGTTAGTGTTAAGACACTCTGCTCTCCGCTTTCCGTTGACTACTAGAGCCATTGCGTGTTGTGGTGTAGTGGCGGAACTCAACGCTGCGCTTTGCCTCGACGCCAGAGCGAAAAAGTTGAAAATAGCAAATGTTTCGTTTCCTTGCCCGCTTAAGCTACGGCTGATCTCAAAATAAAGTGAAATATATAAAATATTGTATAATTAAAAATAGGTATTATTTTAGTATTATACAAAATTATAAAGTACTTTTAACGCCAGTTTATTATACACGGGCATTAAAAGATCGTTTCATATAGAAATAGAATTTGTTTTTCTTGTACGTTTTCTTTTTTAACCACACGCTGTAACCCGCATAAAGGTATATAGGTAGGTTTATGTGAGTTACAGGCAGAGGGAACATGGGAACTTAGTGTTAAGACATTCCGTTCCCCACTTTCCGCTAAGAGAAAAAAAACAATTATTTGTAACGTGATAACGTTGTAATTTTCGCATAGAATAATAGCAAGAAATAATTCTTAAAATTATTGGAATTACTTTAGGGATTTTAATAAAAACCTCTTAAGACGCTCTCGCACTCAACTGAAAGTAATAAATTATAAGGAAAGATTGCTTTAAATAAATATTATGAATTCTTTATTTTATAAAAAAATTAACAGCCAGTAGAGAAGTAAAGAGATAATTTGTAATGTTATTATGTAATGATATTTTTTTTACTTATATTTTATCTTGTATTGGTTAGCGATAGGGAACCTAATGTTAAGGTACCTTGTCCTTCAAATTTTCGAGACTTTAAGGATTTTTTATCTGTCCTAGCTTATATGAATCGTTTTTTTCCTTGCACTCTTAACAAGAGAAGAGTCGGCGTCGACTTCCGCCACTAAACACGCTAATTCGCGAAAATGGGACGGAAAGTGGGAAGTATCTTAACATTAGGCTTTCCTTTTCCTCCCTGCCATATGCGGGATACAGCGTGAAGCTAACAAAAACGCTCACTATAAGACTTTCACTTGTTAAAGTATTTTGTTAAGTTATGCATACATATTTGTTTTTACTTTGTTTCTTACATTAGTTCCGTTACTGAACACGTAATGGGTCTAGAATTCGGCAAAGCGTCGGGAACTGAAGTGTCTTAATGGGAACGGAGTGTCTTAACACTAGGTTCCCAGATTCCCTATGCTTACTCTGCTCTATGCGAGACACAACGTGTAGCTTTTGTCTTGGTGCCATTCCTTCGATAAAATAAAAATAATAATAAAGGATTCATTCCCTCAAGTGGAGATCGAAGCCACAGCCCTCACGTTACAGTCACTCCCTTGTGCTTTTGTGCCACGATGTTCTCAAAAGTATACATATATTTATATTAAAATTTATATATTACACCTTTTTTAATACCTGTAGATGCCTCAATATCGGAATAAACTTAATAAACAGCAATGATACGCTCAAATCGATGCCACGGCACTTCTGTATAGTAAATTAAATACCCCAGGGAGTTCATTGTGGTACGAACAAATTTTATGTTGGTAATATTTTATTTATAAATGCTAATTGAATGTCGATTTTATTATTTAGATGTTTAAGAATTATAGATTTTTGGTTTGTTTTAGTTTGTTTGTATGGAGATTGTGGAATTTGTGTTTCTTTTTATTATATTATTATTTATATTAGGTTGCGGAGATTTTCTTTAAAATACATACATACATTCATCATTGGAATGTAGTAGAGTTTTGAAACTCAACACGCAATATGTCCAGATTTCGACGGAAAGTGGGAGATGAAATTGTCTTCATGGGGACGGTATTTCTTATCACTAGATTTCCAAGTTCTAAAGAGAACACGGAAGAGCACGGAGGGCAAAGGCCTTCCGTGCTCTTCCGTGTTAAAAAAAAGATTATTACAATACTTTTTTAGAAAACGTAAAAAAAATTGAACGTAGCGGGCCTCAAACCCGCGCCGGCGCAGCTCTTGGAAACCGGCCAGGAGGCGCGGATAGTATTTTTCTTTCCTAAGTGAGGAATAACACTTTAAAAAATGTTAAAAAAAATGATTATTACCAGTTGAGAATGAAAGAGGCACGAAGAAGTGTTAATAGAGGAATGGATAGATTTCAGTTGACCATGGAAAACAGAGAGAAAAAGAGAGTGCATATACTCTTAGAGGTCTAAAAAAATTATGAAACTGAAAGTGGAGAATGAACCTACAACTATTGTATATATCTGCTATATAGGCTTTTCTACTGTGCCATGATACCTTTAAAACTCTATTATAACATTGTGGTTTTATAATATCTAAAAGTTTAATAGCTTAAGTATTACATTTTCTATATAACATTGAGATCTTTTTCCACTTCTCTGAGGGTAATTTAGAAAACTGTTTCTCGACGTCTGCTTACAAAGCTGCTAGTCTATATTATAGTCTAGTCTATATAACTTTTAGATTAGTTATTTTTACCTATTTCTGATATTATGATTTACTTAAAATGTATATTTCCATTTCTTCGCTCTGATATCGAAGTTAAGCGCGGCGTTGAGTTCTGCCACTCATCACGCAATGCCTCCAGAATTCGGCAGAAAGTGGAGAACGGAGTGTCTTAACACCAGGTTCCCTCTGCCTGCCCTGCTGTGTGCGGGATACAGCGTGAAGCTGATTTAATTTAATTTTTTTTTCTGATATTGTGGTTCGTATAAAAAAATATTAAGGAATATTTTTTACGAGTCCCAAAGTATACCTGTAAGTACGACTGGTTGTGTACTCAAGTAAACGAAATATTTATTTAAATTTATATTTTCATTTCTTCGCTCATTGTCGAAGCAGAGCGCGGTGTTAAGTTTCGCCACTCCACACGCAATACCTCCAGAAGCCGGCGGGCGGAAAATGGAGAACGAAGTGTCTTAACACTAGGTCCCCTCTATCTACCCTTCTGTGAGCGAGATTAGCGTAAAGCTGATTTATTTATTTATATTAATATTTTTATCCAGCTGTAACACACTTTGTGCTCCTGCGCCACGACTGGCCCCATTTTCAATTTTTTACTTTCATTGATAAGAACATAATTACAAATTAGAGAAGAGATAGCTTCATTAACATTTTATTACAATAGATAAATAATAAAAAAGAAAACGGTTTTTAGCGAAGTAATATCTAATCTCGACTTTTTATCTTAAATGAACTTTGATCTTTCCCGATGACCTTTGAAATTCTCACAGAACGAGAAAATATTTATTATTTAGGATTTTTTTTTGATTTGAGACCTTTGTGGCACAGATAGTTGCGGGTTCGATTCTCTGACGAGGGAAAGAAACAATATAATAATTTCATTTTCTTGCTCTGGTTACGAAGCAAAACGCGGTGTTGAGCTTGTCCACTCAATAAAATATTTCGCTCTAAATGGGCAACAAAATATAAAAGATTAAAAAATAAAAAAAGGTGAAGAAAGGAAAATATTTCATTTCCCCAATCAGGAATCGATGCCCCAACTGTTACGTTTACAGCCACACGCTTGTGCCTTAACGATATTAATACAGTATAAAATTATGTTAAATATATTTTCCACAATTTTAATTAAAAATCAAATTAAAAATTAAAAAAAATTGAGGCTGAGGAACAAAGTGTGGCTGTTAACGCGACTGGTTGTGGATTCGATCCAAATTCGAAATGAAATATTTATTTAAATTTATATCTTCATTTCGTCGCTCTGATGTCGAGGCAAAGCGTGGCGTTGAGTTCCGCACGCAATGCTTCCAGAACTCGGCGCAAAGTGGGGAACGGAGTGTCTCAATACTAGATTCCCTCTGCCTACCTTGCTGTGTGTGGGATACAGCGTGAAGCGGATTTAATTAAAAGTCATTATGTCATATCTCTATATTATTTACTATTTTACTAATAAATAACTTCACGGGTATAAAAATAAAATAAAATTCATAAAAATATAATTACAAAACTATAGTTCGATGATTTATTACTATAATACAGTTATATAGCAAATATTTAATATGCCTCTATACCCATACATTTGTATGTATGAATAATGTACGTTGTTTTACTACCACTCCAAGGTTGTACCAAAATGGAATGTTGTGTGACTTGTTTTTGTCGGATTTGTATGTAATAAGTCTCTATTTTTATATAATTATTAGCTCTAAGGTCATAGGTTCGGTTCTTGAATGGGATGTCTGTCTCACTTGTTTCAATATTTTAGGCTTTACTTATAAATATTTTTTGTTTCTTTATTTTCTCGATATTTTTTTGCATTTAGCAGGTAGAGCAGAGGCAACATAGAGTCGACTAATAATTATATCGTAATTGGTGAAGTATTTTTCTTAACCAGGCCAGTCCTACTTGAGGCCAGTCGTGGCGCAGCGGCACGAGGTGTGACTGCAAAACCGACTGGTTGTGGGTTCGATCCCCACTCGAGGAGATGAAATATTTACTTAAATTTATATTTCCATTTCTTCGCTCTGGTGTCGAGGTTAAGCGCGGCGTTGAGTTCTGCCACTCAACACGCAATGCCTCCAGAATTCGGCAGAAAGTGGGGAACGGAGTGTCTTAACACTAGGTTCCTTCTGCCTACCCTGCTGTGGCGGGATACAGTGTGAAGCTGATTTATTTATTTTTATTTTTGATTATTAAATATGCTATTTACACAAAGTGACGAGTCACTCAAAATTCCTGCATAAAATATAATAAAGATAAGTCGTCGTTGCGCATGGGCATATATGCTTGGGAATGTTAACGAGATGTTTGTGGGTTCCATTCCCACACGGGGGAATGAAATATTTAATATTATATGTGTGAGTACGGCCGAAATTGGGAAATTGAGAATAGAGCATCTTACCAGGTTCCTTTTGCCTACTCTGCTCTGTGTTGGATACAGTGTGAAGTAAAAAAAGTATAAAAAAAGGATAAAAATTAAATTTAATATAGTTATGTCCTTAACATTAATGGGACTCGAGACCTAGTTTAAACCCTAACCCTATTCTACTATGTAGATCCTGATCTCAGGGCTAGCTTTTACTTTACATTGGCTTGGAAACCATTTATGAAATTAATTAAACATTCAACTCGTATGTCATACTAAATGGTTCTGTCGACAAATATATACTAATAGTATAAACTATACGAGTTTGTTTGGTTGACCTAATCTCAGGAACTATTCCTCCTTTTTTACATGATCCTTTCAGTAAAGAAATCTGTATGTTATATAACATGACGCTAACAATTTTAATGTGCCCGCCTGTATCTGCGATCTGAATTACATATTTCCATCTAAATACGCGGGCGAAGCCGCAGGTTAAGATTAGTTTTTGTACAGAATATACTGGTACCTACTCATACTGTTGATTTAAAAAAAAAATTACAAATTGGCTATAATTTTAATTTGTGTAACGTAATGAAAAAGATATGTATGTATTCATTAAATATATATCAATGAATACATTATTTTTTGTTAAAAGATATAATATATTCAAGATTTATAAGTATAGGTACTCGACCTGATTTTATCAATTACGCTCTCGATCACAAGTCTCAATATTTTTTTCCTCCTCACGTTGTATCCCTTATATAATAGGATAGACAGAGGGAGTTTAGAGTTAAAGCATTCCGCTTCCCACTTTTTCGCCGAATTCTAAAAGCATTGCGTTTTAAGTTGCGGAACTCAACGCCGCGCCTTTCCTCGATACCAGATAGCGAAGAAATGAAAATATTTACTTTTTTCTACTGAGAATCAAACCCGTGGCCTATCGCGCTTACCGCCTTGACTGGAATCTAATCTTAATATAATACTATTTCATTTTATAAACAATGCTGCATTGAAGAGACGGCCAAACGTCAGCACAGTCGCCTCGCAGTTTGGCCGTATACATGTTGGCACCTGTTATATGAAAAGAATGAAAGAAAGATGAATGCTGTGGAGATGCGATCTCTTCGTAGGATATGCGGAGTCAGCTTAGCTGATCGAATCCGCAATGAAGAGGTACACAGAATGGCAGGTACTAGCGAGGATGTCACGGTGAGAATGAAGAAGAACGTGCTCAGCTGGTTTGGGCACGTCGAACGAATGAGTGATGAAAGAATGGCAAAAAAGGTTTATGATGGAAAAGTGAGTGGTAAGAGAGGTAGGGGGAGGCCTCGGTTGACCTTCGAAAATAAAGCATCAAAGATACTGAAGGAACCTCACCCAAAGGGCATTTATGAATTTATTTATTTACGAGGCGAAAGAGATATGCAGAGACCGTAGCGTTTGGTGCTCCGTACTTTCTGACTACCCCGCTAGGAAAACAGTTTTAATTTAAGTTAAGTAAGTTAAGTTATAAATAATACATTTAAATGCTAGTATTATTCATATATCACTTAATATTAATAAAATAAAATAAAATAAAATGAAAAACATAGAAACATAAAACCAAAAAAGTATAGAGATACATACATTTTTTTAACTCTACATACTAACTATACATTTTAACCAAAATTCTAATTCAAGCAGCGTTCATCCCATATATGACACTCATTAACAGTCCTTTCGTTAACTAAATTTGCAATTTAAACAACTTACACGTCTAAAAAAAGAAATCAATTATTTTTAAATTACACAATTTTCGTCTCTATTTCATTATAAATAAGGGTTATTTTTATAAATTGTAAATGTAGGTGTAACATATCGATGTCTCGCTACGAATATATATAGACATTGATGACTTACAAATCGATTATTGTTAGATTTCGATCGCTAACCGCCTTCAAATATGTATGTTTTGTATGTAGCAACAGTTGTTTAAACAATAGATTTTGTATACAAAGTGCATTGCTGCATAGAATAGTTCATTTCATTTTAATTATATTTTCATATTAATATTATATAGAAGGCTGTCGCGGCGCAGGAGCAGAAGTGTATGACTTTATACACGATAAGCTGTGAGTTCGATTCCCACTCAAGGAAATAAACTTGGTAACTTTGGTAACGAGGCAAGCCGCTGAGTTTAATTCCGGAAAGTGGAGAACAGAAGTGTCTTAATAGGAATGGAGTGTCTTAAGATTAGGTTCCCTCTTACAACTCTGCTATGTGCGGGATATAACGTGAACATAAAAAAACTTTGTTAAGTACTTAAAGTGAATCTCTGAAGCGCAGTAAAACAATTTTATTTGACTTTTTTAAGCAAAAAGGCAAAAAATGTTAGAATTCCCTCCGGAGAGGAGGACAAGTTAAGTATCTAAATAAAACAGTCTAGACTTTGTCCCGATATTTATTATTATCTAACTTATATAAGTAATATGATGGATAGGTTTTGCTACTTTGAAGAGATTTTATTTGAAAAATATAGAAATTGATTATTTAATATTAGGAAAATTGATTTTTGTCTTTTAGAAATAGTACTAGTTATTCATTAGGATTTGGACATACAGTTTCAGATCGTATGGTTTAGTGGTTTATTAGTAAACAAGAGGCGCAAATTCAAATCCTGCTACGTTAAAAAAATCATGTTTTATAAAAAAGTGTTTATATATTTAATAAATTATACAATGAACGACATATATAGATAGTATATTATAAAAAAATAATTCTTCTGCCTTATAATGTTTTCTTTTTACACTATTTATCAGAGGAAACTTGGAAACCTAGTGTTAATACACTCCGTTCCTCACTGCCGAACTTTCAAGGCATTCCGAGTTGAGTGGGACTCAATTCAACACCGCTCTTTTGCCTCGATGCAGGAGCGAAGAAATGAAAATATTAATAAATTATAATTCACCCCCTCGAGTAGGAATCGAACCCACAATCCTTGCGTCAACACGCTTGTACCTCTGCCCCACGAATAGCCTTAGTAATATGTAAGATATTTTTTCCTACAGCGCATCTTCATAATATTATACCATAAATTTGACCTGAATACTTCTCTCAATTGACATTAAAGAGTCAAATTAAAGTTTACACGCGAACCGACACTGTTCGTTTTAATTATAGTTATTAATTAATGAGCATGGGTGGTCATTATAGTAATAATGGTAACCTTCAAATGGAATTTAAAATACATCTCCGTTTGTGATAATTATATAATTGATAAATTATAATTATTTTTGTGTTAGTTAATGTTAGAAATTAGAAATGTGCTAAATAGTGTGATTTAAGACGTATTAAATTGCCTTGTGTCGGTGTTAAGTTCCGATATTCAACATACAATGCCTCCAGAAATCAGCGGAAAGTGGAGAGTGGAGTGTTTTAACACAAGGCTCCTTCTGTCTATCCTGCTACATTAATGACATAGAAACAAAAAAAAAATCAATAAGGCAAGCACTTGCTTACAAGCACTTCTATTCTATTCTGTTCTATTCCTTTTTTCTCTGTTTTTTTTGAGTGAGTTTCCTCCAAATCACTTTTGAATCATCAGACAAATTACATAGAAGTGTCAGTAGCGTCAGTCCTACAGGAACCCTACATACAATTCGAACCCACAACCACTAAGCATACAGCACTTCCCTAGCACCACCAACTACGTCGAAATTCAATGATAGTCCTGTATATTTAAATTAAAAGGCCAAGGCGTACAAGGCAAACATATGTAATTTCTAGAGAAGCATAAAATGTGGCGTTAAACCATGTTAGCACAGTTGCTGATAGAATAACAACCTATTGAATTCTACATTATTGGCGGTTACATTGAAAAGTTTATGGGCCTGTTTACGTGGAAAAATTGAATCTTGTACCTTTGAAATTAAATATCTATTTGTTATGGAATGTTATTAAGAGGCTGTTGTGGCGCAGTGGTGTGCGTCTGACAGTGATAGTTGTGGGTTCGATTTGTACTTGGGGGAATTATTTATTTTCGTTTCCTCGGTGATAACAAGGCAAATCTCTTATGGCGTTTAGTTGCGTATTTCAATATTTAATGTGAAGCAATATGTACTTGACTCCTTAGTTTTATGGATGAAACGTATAATAGATAAGCATAATAGAATAATTAAGAAAAAAAATACTAAAAAAAAATAATAAAATACAAAATAATGAATGCAAACATATATTTTTCTTTCCAACTTCACGCTATATTCTGTAAATAAAAGAATAGGCAGAGGGTTAAAACACTCCAATCCCGTTTTTACGCAGAATTCTGAACACATTGCGTATTTGAGAAACGGAGCTCAACGCCGAACATTAACAAAAAATAAATACGCAAAAATTAAATATAAATAAAAGTCAAGCAAAGTCAGAAGCAACACTAAGCCATTTAAAGTATCATTTTCCCAGTCAAGATGTAAGACATGACGTCACAGGAAGCAAGTACTAGGAGCACATGTCGGGCCGGACGCTACAGGAATATTTATCGATATCGAAATATAAACATTGCCCACACTGATGGAACTTCCGTTTTAGTTATAAATTCTTATATTACATAAGGATTGAGGTTCATTGATAAATGGTTATTTTATTTGAAGTTAGTGGAATTGGAGAAGGAACCTAGGGGAAGTATACTCTATACAATTTTATATATTTCTTAGGTCATATATGTAATTTAAAAGCTATGTACTGTGACTTCTTCTTCTTCCTCCTGGAAGATGAAGAAGTATATTGCCAGGGTCCGTCTTCCTGCTTAACCTACTCTACTTCTCACGGTCCGTAACGTCCTGGGTGGTTAGACCATTGCCTCATGTCCTGCATCACGACATCCAACCATCGCTTCTTTGGGCGCCCGTGACTCCTTTTCGAGATTCTTATCGTATTATAGTTTTTGTCAAATCAAATCTAATAGGATAAAAGTTGATTTTTTTTTTGTTGGTCTCATTAGACTGCATGATTTTTTTTGGACAATACAAAGGCCAGCCAAGGGCAATCGTGCCGCTGGGGCAGAAGTGTGCGACTATAAACGTGACAGGCTATGAGTTCGATTCCCATTCGAGGAAATAAAATATTTAACATTTTCATTACCTCGCTCCATTAACGAGGCAAAATGCGGCATTAGTTTAGCAACTAAGCACACAATGCCTCCAGAATTCGATGGACATTGGGGAATGGTAGTGTCTTAATGGGAACGGAGTATCTTAACACTAGGTCTCCCAGGTTTCCTCTCCCCACCAAGTGGTCCCCCCTTAGTCCAAGTGGTCATACTAACATCTTTACATAATTTTCTAAGCATAATATGTGAAATATTCAACAAAATGGTTGAGCAAAACGAAAAAATACGTTTATTTTAACACAAAATACGTAATTTGGTAATACAAAAGAGAGCCAAGCGTTACTGATGTTTTTATCGGCCGTTGCTCTAACAACGCTAGTCGTGGTATAAAAGTGGCATCGCTTGAGATGCAAGACAATCTTAAATCAATTTAATAATTTTAATCATTGTGGGGATCGGAGTGTCTTAACACTAAGTTCCCTCTGTCTACCCTGCTGTGTGCGGGATACAGCGTGAAGATGAATTAATTTTTAATAATCATCTCAGCTTCACACTGTATTCCGCATATAGCAGGGTAGGCAGATGAAACCAGGGAAAAACTGAAAAAAAAATCTATTATAAATATCGCCATATATCATTTCCATATTCTTAATCTAAGGGCGTAACTGAACTATTTTTAAAGAAAACAATGCAATGGTTGAAGCAATATCTCAAAGAAAAACTCAGTAAGCGAAGCTTCGACAAAATCTAAGTTGTTCAAAATGATGCAATTCGTTGTGGCTAGTGATGTGCCATGATAGAATCGATGAAATGATTATATTTTTATTTTGTGAATTATTATTAAATGGCTATGATTACATTTAAGCAATTTCCATTTCCCGCTCTGCTAGACAAATTACGGTGTTGATTTCCACTCAACTCAACAGCCAATTTCCCGAAAACTATGACGTTCCTTGTGCCTGCCCCACCACACAGCAAAAGGCGTGTATTATTTATTATTTTGTTACTTTTATATAAATTGTATAATATTTATAAAGTGTAACTGTAAAATCGACTGTGGGTTCGTTCCATAACTCTGGGAAATGAAATATTTATTTACTTTTATATTTCCATTTCCTCGCTCTGGTGTCGAAGCAAAGCGCGGCGTTGAGTTTCACCACTCAACATGCAATGCCTTCAGAACTTGGCAATAAGTGGGGAACGGAGTGGCTTAACACTAGGTTCCCTCTACCTACCCTGTTGTGTGCGTGATATAGCGTGAAGCTGGTTTATTTTATGTATTATATTAATATTTATTATTTTTAATATACATGACTAATAATACCCATTTTTTGTTATAGGTATGTCCTAAATAAGAAGTTATTCATTCGCATTAAATTTTTGGTAAGTTTTTAAATAAAATATGTATATGAAAGAAATCATCTTAAATAAAAAATGTATTGTCATAGTATACTTACAATACAATTACAATAATGAATAAATATTAAAAAAAAAACAAATTGTTAAATATCTACGATAATTTGTAATGTTTGAATATATAAATATTAACATTTACACCTTACACGAGTATTCGACAAAAAAATATACCTATAAATAATAAAAATCAAATAAATCGGCTTCACGCTGTATCCCGCACACAGCGGGGTAGGCAGAGGGAACCTAGTGAAATACACTTCGTTCCCCCACATTAATAATTCAATACACATAATATCATAACAATCCCATACATGACAAAATTAATTACAATAATCTAGATTGCCTAAAACGATTTGCTTCTAAATACTTCATTCATTCGTTCAAACTTATCGAGTGCACATCACTACAGTTCAAAGTTGACCTATATATATCGAAAAACACGCTTCCTCGATCCACAAGGCCTACTGTTCTGTTCGATGGAGCTTCAACAACGGTATTTGGGGCGATGACACCAATGTGTTTTGTAACTGATGACGAAAAGAAGCCAAGTTCTAAGCTAAATATTATTATTATATGTATTTTTAAATTGTAAATATTGTATAGATGGATCAATTTAATAGATTTTTTATTTTAGCAACTTTATAGAAATAATAAATAGATAAATTTATATTATTTTCATTCTCTCGCACTGGTAACGTGGCAAAACGCGGCGTTGAGATCCGGAACTGTTTTACTTCAGTAGAAACTGGGAAATGGAAAAATTTTAATGGGAAAATATCTTAACACTAGCTTCCCTCTACCTGCCATATGCAGGATACAGCTTGAAGCTGAAAAAAGTGTTATATCACTTCATTACAAAACAATATACAAATAATACTTATTTAGAAAACGTATAATATAAAAATTTGAACGTAACGGGACTCGAACCCGCGCCTCCTGGAAACCGATCAGGTCGGTCGGTCGGTCAGGTTCTGATCGGTTTCCAGGAGGCGCGGGTTCGAGTCCCGTTACGTTCAAATTTTTATATTATACGTTTTCTAAATAAGTATTTTTCTTTCCTAAGTGTGGAATAACACTTTAAAAATGTCAAAAATATACAAATAATTTATAGAGATATATATAAATAATAAATGATAGAGCGATGAGAAAGAATCGAACCCACAACTATCGTTCTAAGATCCAACACTTCACAACCTCGAATAATAGCCAAGTCAATATTTTATTATATATGCACATCCAACGACAGTGCAGTGGTAACAATACTCTCAGAGATTTACATATTGAATTATGTATCAATGTTCGCGAATGTCGGTAGCCAATAAAATTTTATCATCTCATACGATTTACTTGTAGATTATTTCTTGTAATACTAAAATATAATATACTGTTTCTATTGTTAATATAGATGTATATGGGAAATTATAATATGATTTATTGGGTAGCAGGGTAGGCAGAGGGAACCTAATGTTAACACATTCCGTTATCTATTTTCCGCCGAATTCTGAAGGCGTGATAAGTGGCGGAACTTAACGCCGCGTTATGCCTCGATTACAAAGTGAAAAAATGAAAATATAAATTTTAAGTAAATATTTTATTTACTGGAGTGGGCATCGAACTCACAACCAGTCGCGTTTACAGGCACACATTTGTACCCGTGCGCCACGACTGGCATCAATTATATTTCATAGTTACAAAAATGGTTCGGCCTACAAAAACAATAAACATTACGAGTATATGTAGTATAAATTTTGTAATCACTTAATTTAAATAAATATCAATCATATTTTAAAAACCTCCATCCATATTTTTAACATTTTTAAAGTGTTATTCCACACTTAGGAAAGAAAAATACTTATTTAGAAAACGTTTAAAAATTTGAACTCGGACTCGAACCCGCGCCTCCTGGAAATCTACCAGGAGTTTCACTACTTTCAAATTTTTATACGTTTTCTAAATGAGTATTAAACCTCCATCCAGTTTTGAACCTATGTTAAATTAAATGTCTCTCGTCATCTTCACCACTTTGCATACATGTATTATGAAATAATAAACAATTATTCTATTTTATACTGTTAAAGCTGTATAGAAACAACCAAGCTGTTTGTATTTAAATTTATTTCCAAACTAGTAACCGCCTCCGGCTTCGTCCGTATTTCAACTATAACAGCGTGCATCTTTGCATTTTGATGAGGTACCTAGATTCACAAACGTAATATAAGAAAATGCTTGTAATATCCAGGCCATTGAGTTCGATTATCACTCAGAGGAAACTACTAAAATTATTTTTATTAGTCCGGTCCGATTGAATAAATTGCGGCGTTAAGTTCCGTTAGGCTAACTTCAACTTTAATACAATCAAAAACGGAGAATGCAATGTTACGATATGAGGTTTTCTCTATATACTTCGCTAAATGTAAGAGAAAATAAAAAAAGCAATGATTGAGGCCAGTCGTTGCGCTCAGGGGCTCGGCTTTTTGTGGTTCGATCCCTACTTGAGGAAATTAAATATTTATTTAAATGTATATTTTCATTTCTTCGCTCTCATGTCGAGGTAAAGCGCGGTGTTAAGCTCCGCCATTCAACACGCAATGCCTCCAGAATTCGGGGGAAAGTGAGGAACGGTGTGTCTTAACACAAGGTTCCTTTTGCCTACCCTGCTGTGTGCGGAATACAACGTGAAGCTGATAAAAAAAATATAAAAAATAAATTAAAAAGAACATAATTTTACTATAAACATCAAGTATAACCGTTATAATATACCTATACCAAAATAGTTATTAAAAACGGTATTTAGATATGTTTAAATATATTTCATGTTTGACACAGTAAGGTACACATTATAGAGTCGAAGGTCGTGGATACGATCCGCAGCCAGTCATATATTCGATGTAAACACAGCATTTGTGTCAACATTATTAACAATTTATGATAATAGAATGCGTTTCTGGAAATTAAAACTTTTTTAAAGTTATAGTATTGTAATAGTTTATATTAATAAATAAAATGTTGTATTGGTTTAAATCGTATATCATAATATTAGTGACAAAACACTACGTTTTTCTTACTGTGAAATATTATAGATATGTTATAAATAATGTAATCTGCTCACAACATAGTATGCAGAGGAAACCAAGAAACTAGTGTTAAGACACTCCGTTCCTATTTTCTACTTTCCACCGCATTTTTGAGGCATTGCGTGTTGAGTGGCTGTGCTCAAAGTCTAGCTTTGTGTCGTTACCAGAGCGAAGAAATAAGTAAAAATAAAAATAAATTAGCTTTACGCTGTATCTCGCCCAAAGCAGAGTAGGTAGAAGGAACCTAGTGTTAAGACACTCCGTTCCCCAATTGTGTTGAATGGAAAAACTGAACGCCAGTAATTTTACTTTGTTACCAGAACGAAGTAGAGGTGCTATAAAATATTTAATTTATTCAAGTGGGAATCGAACCCACAACCGTTCAGGTTTACAATCTGGCCTCTGGCTTTCCCTACTCAATGGTAACCTAATACTTTTGTTAAGACAGAGGAACGAAATAAAGACATTCACTTTAGATACGAGAACATCGTGTGATGAAACACACCATCCAATTCACATCGACATTTTACTTACTAAGTTAGTTTAAAGTCGCTAATATGACAAGATTTTTTTTGAAATATAAGACTTCTTGTGAATGAATCCCACGGAATCGTTATCTTATATTTCATACATTCATAAAATTGTATGAATAAATTTATTTGTGGGTGTGGGTTCATATTCTTATAAATGACGATTATTAATTTATTACGCTTCTATGAATATATGTATGTTATTAGATTTTCATTGTGAGGTTTAACTTCACGCCGTATCAAAAGGGCGGGGTTGAGTTCCGACGTAAATCTGTAGGCTACAAGTGAAAGACGCAGTGATGTGCCACTCTTTAAATATTTTCTATTTACAATTTAATATAAAAAAAATAAATTTAAACATATATATAATATAAGATGTTTATAGACTATATGTATAAGACACTCAATTTTCAAGACACTATATGTTGAACTCAATGCAGCGTTTTATCTTGTAACCGTGGCAAGAGAAATTCAAATAATTTATACTCCTACCGATAATCGAACCCACAACCATCGAATTTACAAGTCACTCGCTTGTACTACGCCACAACGATTTTAATTTTAATTACACCACAACCATAAAACAACTAGAAAGGGCTAAACGAAAGCAATTAAACATATTCATAATTTAGTTAGAATTCGAAAGTTTTCAAATCGCCATTTATATAATATAATGTATGTAGATATTAAGGTCGCGCTTTTCCACTTTTACTGTACAAAAGTACATGATATACTATAGTAATTAACCTTAATACTGGAAGTAAACGGCGGAAGATTTTATTACTCGCTATAGATATTTGTTCTTTAAAAAGAATTGACACGCTTTTAAAATGATGATAATGTGTTTTGTTTGATATAATTATACTATGGTAAGAGTGGTAAGAGAGGTAGAGGAAGACCTCGGTTGACCTTCGAAAACACAGTATCAAAGATACTGGAGGAAGGTCACATAAAAAACATGAGGATCCCCCGGAGGGCATGTATGGAGAGGTTGATGACAGTGGACGAGGCGGAAGAGGTATATAGAGACCGTAACGTTTGGCACTCCGTTCTCTTTGACTGCGGATAAAGCGTGAAGCTATGTATGTATACTGTAATGTTTCTCTGTATTGCGAAGATAGGACTAAAAAAAGAGATTGTCTTGAAAAGAGATTCTCAATTATGGTTTTGAATAACGATTGGAAAAAAAGTTCCTTTTTCATGACGAAAAATAGAAATTTTCGTGAGCGAGAAAAAATACTGCTAAGACACTCTCATCTCCACTCTTGTTTGATTTTCATAGACTATTTAAAATTTATGTATTTAGAAAGTAATTATAATTACATTCAAAGATAACTTCTATAAACAACATTAATAAAATAAATAAAATAAATCAACTTCACGCTGTATCCCGCACATTCCAGGGTAGGNTTTAAGAAAAATATTTCATCTCCTCGATTAGAGATTGAACCCGCAACCAGTCGGTTTTACAGTCACACTTTGTGCCACTGCGCCACGACTGGCCTCAATTACATTATCACGTTATAATCTAACATATAAATTAACATATTCAAACTCACTAAAGTATATATAATTTACTATTTCGAAAGGTATCCTGCTATAGTCGACGTGGCACATCAAGTTGTCACTTCGATTACGAAAGGTGGCACGTTAGTTGCGCACGCGCAACTAACGTGCCACCTCGTAGTTTGATAGTCTCAATTACGTTTGAACTGTAACCTTTTAAATTAACTCGTTTACAGATAGTAATATACTATTACTATTTATTAATGTATTAATTTATTTTATTTTAGGCGCAGGGGCACAAAGTGTGACTATAAACGCGGATGGTTGTGGGTTCCCTTCCTACTCAAGGAAATGAATTATTTATTTAAATTTATATTTCCATTTCTTCGCTCTAGTATCGAGGCAAAGCGCAGCGTGAGTTCTGCCACATAACACGCAATGCCTCCAGAATTCCGTTGAAAATGGAGAACGAAGTATCTTAGCACTAGGTTCATTTTGTTCACCCTGGTGTATGCGGGATGCAGATTTTTTTTATTTTATGTACTATGTACATACTATTATTATCAAAAAATATACCACATCCTGATAACAAAATTAAAAAATTACCTAAATTATTATACATTATAGTGATAAATCGTACTAAAAGATATTAATAATTGGTCGAATGATTAAAACTTCGCATCTTTTGTTTCATTCCATACGAACAGGCCTTATTCAATTATATTTTACCAAAGAACAGACAACGTTTGAAATGTATTATTTGAAACGTAATAAGATACTATATTACAATATTCATACTAAAATATTGGAATCTGAAGAAGCAATTATAGTATTGTAATGTTAAGTAAATAAATATATTGTATCGAATCAAAATTTTGTATCTCTGTAATAAAATCAGCTTCACGCTGTATCTGACACACAGCAGGGTAGGCAGAAAGAACCTAGTGTTAAGACACTCCGTTTCCCACTTTCTGCCGAATTCTGGAGGCATTGCGTGTTGAGGGGCAGGATTCAACGCCACGCTTTGCCTCGACATCAGTGAGAAGAAATGGAAATATAAATGTATGTAAATAAATATTTCATCTCCTCGAGTGGGGATCGAACCCACAACCAGTCGCGTTTACAGTTGCAATTTGTGCCTCTGCGCCACCACCGGCCTCAGTATAGTATATAGTATAGGCCATAGTATCTCTGTAATAAGTAAAATATTTATTCATAATTAGGTAAATAGTCTTATTTTATTGAGAGCTCAATGATTTAACTCGACAGCCTTTTAAAGCACAGAAAATCGACTCTCCATGCTTTTTAGGGATCCATCCTCATCTCAAAAGATAAAAACAGAACCCTTATAGGATCACTTTTTCGTCCGTCTGTCCGTCTGTTATTTATCTCGATCTCGATCTCGTGGAGGTATCGATCTGTAGTACCAAATATCCAAATCAACGGTCCCTTGGAGTCATAAAAAAAAATATATTAACTTTCTAAGTTAAAGTCATCAAAAGGTACGATACAATTGTAATATGTAATATATATAAAGGAAATAACCTGAAAAAATACAATTTTATAGGAATCTTATATTAAAAAAAAATATTATAAAATCATATTTGTAGCGTATGCACATATTTTGTGCACTAAAATTTGTTCGTAACATTGTTTGTAAAAATCTCCCTACAGAGATGCTAACAACATAAATAAGTTGTAATAAGCGTATAAACATTTCGACGTAGCGTGACTAGAACGTATGGCTTAGTGGTCAGAGCGCCTGGTCGGTTTCCAGGAGACGCGGTTTCGAGTCCCGCTACGTTCAAATTTTTATACGTTTTCTAAATAATTATTATACCAATTTGAATTAACATAGAAATTAACAATTGCGTAAAGAAGATTTGATGATTAAATAACTGACTTAACTCGCACTTGACTTTTTTTTAAAGAGAAAAAACATTAAAAAGCATATTATGTTCACTCTATATAGAGTATATACTCGTACCTAATGACATACAACAAAAGCTATCGATGATTACTATTGAGATTTCTGTGTATGTTTCAAATAAAAAAAAATCACTAAGCCATACGTTCCTGGTCGGTTTCCAGGAAGCGCGGGTTCGAGTCCCGCTACGTTCAAATTTTTATACGTTTTCTAAATAAGTTATTTATAAGTGTGGAATAACACTTTAAAAAATGTAAAAAAAAAACATTCTAATTATATTTTAAATATTTATCTAAAAACTCGATTCCATTTCTACATAATTCTCAACTCCAATACAAGAGGCAGCGTCGTTCACAATTGCACTTTGATTTATCGCTTCGCTTATACTCAGTTAGTTCGTACCTACGACCGTTACGGATGCCTTCGCTTAGGTGTCCCACACACCTAACCGCATGCGGGTTCGAAGCAGTTGTGGGTTTCCTTATTGTCGATGTAAGAAATCGTTGTAAATGTGGTAGTACGGTCATTCACGTCACGGTATTTTATTATTGTATTTTCTTTTCCGGGTTATAAGGAAGTGTTTCTTTTTGATTGTAGCTAATATTGATAAGAGAGAATCTTTTTTTGGACAATTATTGCTTGAAAGTCTATGTAATAATAATTTTATTAATGAGGAATCTTATTAACTGTTCTTGAAAATTGGAAATTTAATATGAAATAGGTTAATAAGCCCTCGTGGCGCAGGGGAAAAAGGATGTGATTGTAACGCGACGGTTATGGGTCCCATCTCTACTCGAGGGTTATAATAATTATTTATTAATATTTACATTTATTCGCTCTGACATCAAGGCAAAGCTCGGCGTTGAGTTCCACTACTCCACACCTGTACCATAAAGTGGGGAACAGAGGGTCTTAACACTGGGTTCCATCTGCATATTTCTGCCTCTGAATACAGTGTGAAGCTGGAATAAAACAGTTTTATACCTACACAACAAATAACCTCTCAATAAACTAATTAAAACTACACAACACCTAATGAATAACTATTTTAATTAAAACACAAACCTACCAATCGGGAACAAAAGTAGTCTGCACCTGGACTAAATCGAAACGGAGTGCCCTTGATTTTATTTTTATTTTATTTGTATACTGAAATGGAACATTGTTAGTGTTGCCAGTTGCAAAAATTATATTTTTAATTATATTTAATGTTTGTGTTTGATGATGTGTGTGATTGTGGTAACATGGGGACTATGGTAACGTGTTCGAATTTTATGTTGGGGGTAAATTGTAAGGGTGTTTTTAAAATTATAGATTTTTTTTGTAAATCAAAAATCAATCAGCTTCACGCTGTATCCCGCACACACGCACGCAGGGTAGGCAGAGGGAACCTAGTGTTAAGACACTGCGTTCCCCACTTTCTACCGAATTCTGAAAAAAAAATAACAGCATATCACATGCAATCGTCGCCTTAACAAGGCATACAAAAGGATGCATCTACTACACTGACGCCGAAGAAGACGCTATCGGCAGGTTCATTCGCCGGGCAAATGAAGGTTCCGTGACTGATATAGTGGAACACAACATTAAAATGGCTATTTCCTATAGAGATGAGGAGGCCATAGATATATTACGGAAACAACTAAATGTGCCGCAATCAACATAACCAACGGCCAAAAACTCGGATTTGACAAAAGGAACTCGGATTTGACAAAAGCAGACCATTCAAGATATTAACGTCCACTTCACATTTTAAAAAGAAAAAGATAACATTTTTAAATTAAGAACAAAAAAGGCACGGACAACAAAAGTCTGTGGCGAAAAACAATTCAACTATAAAAAAAAAATAATCCCACAACCAGTCTGAGCAACTCAGCAAAAAATATATATTTTTAATTATATGTAATATTTATGTTGGATGACTATGATAACGTGTTCGAATTTTATATTGGGAGTAAATTATAAGAGTGTTTTGGAAATTATAAATTATTTTGTCCCTTGAATTTTTCAAATAAGTACGTAGAAAGGTCGGTTGGATATTCTTTATTGTCTTTCACTTTTTTGTATAAATAGTAAAAACATATTAAATATATTTTTTTTTATGAACGTGCGTATATTTCAGGATTAAAATAAATAAATAAATAAACAAGTATTATTTTCAATTTATAAATTGTTTTAAGCCTCGCTAGTTGCGAACGTTGTTTGTTGTCAGTTTTGTTTGTATAAAAAATCCAATGTTACGCTCCAATTCACTAGAATATTTCATATTTCCATTAACTAAAACAACTATGGCAATATTATAGATATTTTATATAGGCTTTTTTTTCAGCTTCACGCTGCATCCCGCATATAGCGGGGTAATACCTAGTGTTGAGACTCTCTGTTCCCTAATTTCCGCCGAATTTTTCGAGGCAGGGTGTGTTGAGTGGCGGAAGTCAACGCCGGACTTTTACCTTGGAAGTAGAGCGAAGATATAAAAGTATAAATAAATAATAATTTCTCTGAGCGGGTATCGAACCTACAACCATCGTGTCACCCTTTGTCACAATGGCCTTAAATGACCTATGCGTATATAAAAAATAAATTATATTGCTATAATATGCTAGTTAATAATAATATAAATGGCATCTGTACAGAGACACCACAACAAACTTCAACATTAACTTCCCATTAATATAATAAAGGAAGTATATTATAAAAAAAAAACATTTTCGTTTATTTAGAACATGAGAATCAGATTAGCTGCATTGCTTTTTGTATGAGAGTAACGTATGTATTTGTGTCGCAATAAGTACAAGCATATGGTGGCCAAATTTACCGCCTACTAAGAGAATGGTAATATGTTTTGATAAAAATAACATTATACTTTTTTATCTATTCTCCGTGTAGGCAGAGAGAACCTGGTAATCTAGTGTTAAGACACTCCGTTTCCATTCAAACACTTTTGTTCCCCACTTTCCACTGAGTCTCAAGAATTCAAAACCGCGAAATGAAAATATTCAATCAATACTTCATTCCTCCGAGTACGAATCAAATCCACAATCGTCGCGTCTGCAACCACACCCTTGCGCTACTGCACTACGATAGCCTCAATCATCATCATTTTTTAATTTAGATTTAGTGATTTAGAATGCAATAAAAAAAATCAATTCAAATTAGTAATTTTCGAGATAAGCGCACTCAACCAAACTGTTCAGTTACATACATACAAATATACATACAATATAAACTTCTTATTACTGACGCAAGATGTGACATTTAAAAAAAACGCCACTACAATAAAACCTAAATAGTTCTATTTCAACAAAAACACGTGTTGGCGGTCAGTGTACAACACTATGACGTCATACTGCTTACATGTCGTGTGAGCGGGACGCGGTCCCACGTCGGTGCTTTGTTAACCGACTTGCTAATTGAGAAGTTCTATGTTGTGGATAACAATTTGACAGACAGTTCTGTAGGTGTTCTGGTTGTGGTGGGGTGTGGGTTCGACTCAACATTTTTGTCAAAACGATATTATGGTATCAACTGATTTGCAATATTTCATTTTATTTATTTAGTGTTTGGAAGAAAAAAGAATAATTTATTAATAAAATCATTTCAGAAGAATTATGTTTTATTTGCCTCTCTTTTTTTTTTGATCTTTCTCTATATATTTGTAACGTCAAATTAATTAAATTATTTTGCCTCTTATAAAAATATATTAAACTAAACTATTACGAATTTTCACGAAATATCCCATAAGCGTCTAATTGCGAAATAAAGTCCAAACTACTCTACATAATCCCAATAAAAATTTAACCAACTTAGTACTAAGCTATACTTTCAAAAGTCTATTCTAGTTGGTGACACCACGTTCTTCTTATATGGAGTGTGTGGTCGATGCATTTGAAATGGTATTTTCTAAGGTCGTTCGTATGCGTGGTATTTTATTATGTTTCTTAGAAAAATGTGGTATCGTTTTGTTTTGTATCTCTTGGTACAGTGTAAGAATTATCTGTTTATAATTTATTACTGGGTTTGATTGTTGTTATAAATAATAATATCATTATTATACATATACACATATAACTATACTTAATAATGATGGCAGGGATGGCGCAGGGGCACAAAATGTGATTGTAAAACCGACCGGTTGTGGGTTCGATCTCCACTCGAGGAGATGAAATATTTACTTAAATTTATATTTCCATTTCTTCGCTCTGGTGTCGAGACAAAGCGCGGCGTTGAATTCTGCCAATCAACACGCTCACTAGGTGTAATTAATTATTTAATGGTTAAATTTCATCACTCTGGTGACAAAGTGCGGCGCTTCGAAAATCGGCGAAAACCCTCTGCCTTACTATATTCGGGATACAGCGTGAAACTATAAGAAAATATCTGTTACATTTTCGCTACTTAATTAAAATATTGACCCTAATTTATATATTTTTTCATCCTCTACAAATTTCTATCTATAATAACTTCAGTTGAAAACTAAAAAGTTTGACCTAAATTACCATTGTCTAAAATTATTATAGCTTTAGAGAAGAATATAAAAAACAAAGAACTCAAAAGGAGTTAATTAAATGATATTATCTTTATTTAAAAGTGCGTAGTACGTAGTTTTGAGAAATATTTAAGATAAATATTTTATAAAAGATTTTTTAAGGAGGAGGCCAGAGGCGCAGTGGCACAAGCGTGTGACTACATATAAATGCGACAGGTTGTGTGGCCGATTCCCAGTCGAGGTAATGAAAAATTTAACATTTTAATCTCTTCGTCTCTTCTTCCTTCTGGTGTCACTCAACACGCAATGCCTCTAGAATTTGCCGTAAAGTAGGGAGTGGAGTGTCTGAACACTAGACCGCCTCTGCCTACCCAGCTACGTGCAGGATACAGCGTGAAACTAAAAAAAAAGTTTTTTAAAGAGAAATCACGATGGTGAAAGATACACCAATATTTTTATATTCAAAGTACAAGTTACCTGTCGTACGTAATCAAAATATGTTTAATGTTAGTTAAAGCAGTTCAAGGCGGTCTACTCGCGACCGGTAGCCGATGCCCACGTTGGCTAAGCTCTTTTAAATGATAAATGTATAAATAGATAAATAAATCAGCTTCACGCTGTATCCCGCATACAGGAGGGTAGGCAGAGGGAACCTAGTATTAAGACACTCCGTTCCCCACTTTCTGCCGAATTCTGGAGCCATTGCGCGTTGAGTGGCAGAACTCAACGCGTTAATCAGATAACTACCGAGAATGTTAATCTGGCTGGTAAATGGGTTCGATGCCGATCAAATATTTTTATGAGATTTTTTGTGGTTTAGTGAAAGAAAATTGTAAATATATTTGTAAAGTGAATTCGAATATGTAATAATTGCTACATAATAGAGGTCAGTCGTGGCGCAGGGGCATATGCATGTTACTGTAAACACGAGTGGTTGTGGTGTCGATTCCTACTACTACTACAGAAGGAAAATATTTATTATTTTCATTTCTTCGCTCTGGCGTGCAGGTACAGCATGGCGTTTAATTCCGCTACTTCCAAAAGTTTTCAGTATATGAAGAGCGGAGTGTCTTAACACTAGGCTCTCTCTGCCTCCTTTACTATACGCGAGATACACCGTAAACATTTTTTGTTATATTTCAAAATAATTCTAAAAGAATTACTAACACACTTTAAAAAAATAAACACAACACAAACAATTAAAACTACAACTCAAGTAAGCTACAAACTAATTTAAATATGAACGAACAAGTTATTGTATTCTTATTTTTAAAAGCTTCTGTTATACGAGGACTTTAACATCACTGAGGAATTTTTAACCTGATTTTTAGAAACGAAATAACAATAGAGGCTATTCGTGGCGCAGGGACGCAAACGTGTGACCGTAACCTCGAGCGGGTTGTGGGTTCGATTCTCACTAGAGGAAATGTTTATTATTATAAGAGTTCAGTCACTCAACATCCCACCAGTATTCAGCGGAAAAGGGAGAATATGTAATGTCTTAATTGGAACGCAGTATCGTAACACTACGTTTCCAGGTTCCCTCCGCCCACTCCGCTATATGCGGGATACAGCGTGAAGATTAAAAAAAAACAAAAAAAGAAATAACAATACATGGCCCTACTGGTAGATATGCCGACACAGGAATGTATGGTATGAATGTTAATATGGTACTTAAAGTCGACTAGAGAAGATGACGTGATACCCTTTTTGATTCGTGGATGAGCTTTAGAAGCTTAGTTTGGAATTGGGGTTTTTTTTTATTTTTGTAGTTTAGTAAGTAAAATAATAATATAATAAATATTAGTTTTATTATTGTATTATTAAATAAATTAATTTTACTGTAGAATTTACAGTAAAATTTTAAAAGAATATATTTTGTATATTGTGTGTAATATATTTTGTTTGTATTTTGAAGCCGGTCGTGGCGCAGCGGCACAAAGTGTGACTAAAACCGACTGGTTGTGGGTTCTATCCCCACTCGAGGAGATGAAATATTAACTTAAATTTATATTTCCATTTCTTCACTCTGGTCTCGAGGCAAAGCGCGGCGTTGAGTTTTGCCACTCAACACGCAATGACTCCAGAATTCGGCAGAAAGTGGGGAACGGAGTGTCCTAACAATAAGTTCCCTCTGCCTATCCTGCTGTGTGCGGGAAACAGCGTGAAGCTGATTATTATTAATATATTTTGTAGATTTTGGCCACACTATACACCAATCTACTAACACCAATCATTCTTCAACTCATATAATACGATGTATAGTAATAATCGTCTAGAAATATATGCAATGTCAAAATGTCATTCTCCATCTGTCCCGAGGGTAAAGAGGCTCTCAACTAGCTATTCGATATTATATTATTTGCATATTACAACGTGAGATACATTACATCTCACATTTCCTGAATATTGGTGAACGTGAGGTCGTTGGTTAATTAAAATATTGCGAAAAAGAAATATGAAAAAGTGTATTATTGGATAGTTCTAATAAAAAAATGCTTTGAAAATATTACATGGACTTACCAAAAGCACTTCCGATACCTGTCTGTGATATAGGTACGTACATACATTTTTTTTTCGCTTTACGCTGTATCCCCATATAGCAGAGTAGGCAGAGGGAACCTAGTGTTATGACACTCCATTACCAATTTTCAGCCGATTTTTCGAGGTATTGCGGGTTCAGTTGCGGAACTCAACGCCGGACTTTTGCCTTGTTGCCAGAACGAAGAAATAAAAATATTAATAAATAATAATTCTTTCCCCCAAGTGGGAATCGAACCCACAATCATAGCGTTATAACCTTGTGCCCCTGCACCACAATGGCCAATAGACCATGCTAATATAATAATATTTATCTCTTTAGAAATGCGTGGTTAACTACTATACTGATTTTAATGAAACTGTTCATTAAGTTATAATATTTAAATTAAAAACGATCTCGTCGATATTAAAATTGATTTATTATGTATTCAACAATATTTGTTTGTTGGTAATATTTAATATATATTATTATATTTATTATTTATTAATTTTAATTGGTTTAAGGTTTCTTAAAATATATTTTTAGAATAATTTATGAATATTACTTACTAATCGTAATATGAAATATCACAACAAAAAGTAAAATGTTCACCGTTTATACGTAAAGAAATATTTACATAGCTCAAACGTCAATCACCTCTTAGACATTCTGTTCCTGCATTAAGTGTGTGGTCACTAAATAACAACGCTACTACTTGTGAGTCACTGTTAAAAGCTTGAATCTAGAGAACCCTAAAATTACATAATAGTATGTAATTTTAGGGTTCTCCAGATTCAAGCTGTATGTCGCACATAGCAGGCTAGGGAACCTGGGAACCTAGTGTTAAGATACTCCTAACAACTTAGGAAGGGCTAGGGAACTTAGGAACCTTGTGTTAAGATACTCCGTTTCTATTAAGATACTTTTGTTCCCCACTTCTAATTTGTGACCTCTTTTTAGGGTTCAGTATCGCTTTAGAAAAAGGAACCCTTATAAGATCACTTTGTTGTCTGTCCGTTAGATAGTACTAGTTCAGGAAACATAATACATAAAAACTATAATTTTTTAACTTTAAAAATAACAGCCTTAAAAGGAAAGTAAGATTTTTGTACGGAACCCTCAGAGTGAGCCGGACTCGCGCTTGTCCGGTTTTTTTTATTTTATATTAAATTTATATGTACCAATGTTGATGTTAATATCATTCTGACTGCAGAAGCTCGTAAATTCGAAAAATGTAACATTAGATTTCTTAAAAAAATTGAAAGTCAAAGTCAAGTCACTCTACCAAGGTTTGGGGTTATGATGTTTTTAACTGTTTTTAATTTAGATAGACAGCCATTGAGGCTGTAAAAAAAATTTTTTTTACAGTTCTGGGGTAATTTTTAAGCCAGAATAAAAGATCAAAGTCGCAGCTTCTCTGCGAAGGTCGATTTATTATTTTTTAAATTATTTTTCTATTGAAGAAGCGCCGGAGTGTCTTAACACTATCTACCTCTACCTATCCTGTTGTAAACGGGATAAAGCGTGAAGCTGATTTATTTTTTTAAATTTTAAACTTATTTTCAATGTAACATAAAAATAATAAAAAAAAAACTTCACCATAATAAATACAACCAAATGTATATTTTATTCTACCAATTTTTATTCCAAGAATTATTACGATAATAGACTTCAATAGAATTCTAGTTAAGATCCAACGAAGATACCAAATAGATGTAGAGTCTCATCAGCGCTATACGCTATAGCGGTAAACAGATTGTACGTAGCGATCCCGTATCTAATCCCGCGGTATTGCTAATACTAATGTAGAGGTTGAAAAGATATAAGAAAGGTAATGTAAGTTCTAAATATCCTTTGATTTGTTTCTATTTTATTTAGTTTGTTTTTGGTTTACGTTGCATCCCGCGTATAGATGTAGGTAGCGAGATGCAAAATAAAGCTAAAAAACGGGGTTAGTTACCAAAGCGATTTTTTTTTCACTTTTCCGAGAATTCCGGGAATTGAACCCACAACCATCAAACTTACAGACGAACGACGGTCTCACTTGAATATAAATTTATTTTATTATTATATATTAAAATACAGTTTTATTTTATCCCGCACATAACAGGATAGGCTAAGAGGAAATAGTGTTAAGGCACTAAGTTTCGAGACAGTGCGTTGTGTGGCGGAACTAAACGAAACCCTTTGTTGCCAGAGCCAAGAGACGCTAATAAATATTTCGCCTCGTGAAGATTGAGCAGACGATCATCTCTTTTACAATTTAAAATTGTTATGTTAGTTGGTCAGTGTTTCCGAAGAGGCGCGGGTTCAAATCCCGCTACCTTAAAATTTTTGTACGTTTCCTTAATGTAAATAAAAAACCAACTGTTACACTGTTCAATTGTTTTATGGATTCGAATCCCACTCGGGGGAGTTAATCATTTTCATTTTCTCGCTTCGGTGACACATAAAAGCACGGGGCTAAGTTCCGCCATACACAATGTCTAGAGGATTGGCCGGAACGGAATTTTCTAGGACGAGGTTCCCTCTACCTACCCTGTAATATGCAGAAAACAGCGTAAAATAAATAAAAAAAACATTACATATCTCACGTAAAATATTCTTTTATTTTCAACGTTTATTTTTATTAGCATTACACAACGATAGTCATTTAAGCAAAACAGAAAATATTGAAAGAATATAATATATTGATTTAAAAAATAAAGCTAGTTTTTATATAAATAAAATAAAAATAATATTCAAATAGAAATGAATGAAATGTTGTATTTTAATTACTATAGTAGTTATTCGAACGTCAGTTTAGTCTATAAAAATAATATTATACAAAAATGTTCTTTTTCTACTTTTTCGGGGCCAGTCGTGGCNGCACACAGCAGGGTAGGCAGAGGGAACCTAGTGTTAAGACACTCCGTTCCCCACTTTCTGCCGAATTCTGGAGGCATTGCGTGTTGAGTGGCAGAACTCAACGCCGCGCTTTGCCTTGACACCAGAGCGAAGAAATGGAAATATAAATTTAAGTAAATATTTCATCTCCTCGAGTGGGGATCGAACCCACAACCATTCTTTTTCTATAGTTGTACAAAATTATTTAGTACAAATAATTGTTTGAAGGAAACAAAAATAACGATCTATTTATCTATCTATTCCTTATTCTATAGTCGTGCCGCAGTGGCACAAAGTATGACTGTAAAATCGACTGGTTGTGGGTTCGATCACCACTCGAGAAGATGAAATATTTATTTACATTTATATTTTCATTTTTTCACTCTGGTGTCGAGGCAAAGCTCGGCGTTGAGTTCCGCAACTCAACACGCAATGCCTCCAGAATTTGGCAGAAAGTGGGGAACGGAGTGTCTTAACATAAGGCTCCCTCTGCCTACCTTGCTGCGTGCGGGATACAGCGTGAAGCTAACTTGATTTAATGTAAGGTAGTTCAATACTCAATCATGGGTATATACTTATATTTAAAATTTAAATACGATGATAAAGAGTTGTGAGCGGTTAGTAAATACGGGCCCTGGTTCTTTCCATTTATTCAAACTATAATTATTTTTTGGAAATTTTTATTTGAAATAAACAGGTATATTTATATTTAAAAATGTGCAATTAATATTATATTTTATTATATTATACATAACATTATAGTTTCTCAATTCAATGTACAATCTCAAAATTCAAGTGAAAAGTGTAAAACCGAGTGTCTTGTCACTAAGCTTACTATACAGGAAAAAACTTTAAACTAAATCATTTCCTAAGCAATACACTACAACACGTACACAGTAAAACCTCTAAAACTCTGTTACAAATCAACTTTGTCAGATCAATGGCTGCAAGTATTCAAACATCTGGTGCCAGTATTGTATTTTCGAATGGTTAAACCGTACTAAGGTCATATTAGGTGATGGTGATGGTGATGGCGTTGACATTCATTTTTCTCTTCTAACTGTCCGCGTCAGCTTTGTTGCGACGCGACGTTTTGTTCGAGGGGCCGGCGGTGTGGCGTTTCAGACGGATGGAGGACATCCGTGCGGTTTTTTTGGTTTTTTTAATTAGGTACTTTTTTTTATAATAAGTTAGTACAAATTGAATATGTTTTTTGTTATTTTTGCTTTGTTTGTACTTTTAACACTTTAGATGAGTAAAAGAAGTTTAAATTTGATTTTGCAGGATATGTATACATAATGTTTATTAAAACATTTTTTTGAAAGTGTCAAAATATCAAAAATATTATGCCTTAGTTTTCAGTAACAAGAAAAGACGATGACAATAATATGACCTGTATGTAATTTAAACATAACATATGATTAAAAGAAATATGACTGACGCTTATAAAAATAAGCTCATTTTCTTGTATGTTACAAAAAATAATTTCTTCCTGTATCCCACTTATAGCGAGATACACAGAGAAAATTTTATGTTATTACACTTTATAAAATTACTTTTTGTGACGACGCTTGATTTTCAAAGTTGATTTTTGAGTTGCGGAACTCAACGTCGCATTTAATTGTTGAAAATTGTAGCGTTTACAGAAGCTATGCCGTTATACAACGACTCTTAAGACGATATAGTGTACGTTAACTATTTCAAAAACAATTCAATAACTGTAACAAAATTAAAAAAAAAACTAAATAAATATTATTTTTGATACTATAATAAAATTTAATTTTTAAATTAAAAAAAAAACCGCATTTTACAGCGACACGCCCGTCCTTCTGGAAGCTTCCTCTTACAACCGTCATAGCATTTGCTTCACAGACCACGTTAACGGTACCGTATCGGCGTTTGCGTAACAGTTTTTGCTATTTACAGTGTAGTGAATTTTTAATGGAACCCCCCCTTTGTTGAAGGACAAAGGAATGATATGTATCGATCGGTGAACATTAAAGTGGATTTTCATTATGCATCTAGCGTTCGCTTGTTGTTTCTCTTCTGAATATGAAATATTAGGGTAGTGTTGCTTGTACTGTTTTTTTAATGTCTAAAGAAAATTATTACATTTTTATAAATGCGAAAGAGGTTCTAATGGGCGTCGATTCGATTTCTGTTATATTATATTATTGTGAACGTTTTTTTAAAAGCATATTTTTAAATTCCTATTACTTTAATTTGATTATGCAATACACCTGATTTGCTTGCTAAAGTTATTATTTTTTATATATATAAAAAATACAATTTAAGTACTTACATAGTCTTTAAATAATATATATTTTACAAAAAAAAAAGTAAATAGCAAGACAATTAGTCACTAATTTCTGTCTAATTACCATTCAAAAATCAAATTAAATGAAATTAAATCAGCTTCACGCTGTATCCCGTACACAGCATGGTAGGCGGAGGGAATCTAGTGTTAAGACACTCCGTTCCCCACTTTCCGCCGAATTCTGGAGGTATTGCGTACTGAGTGGCGGAACTCAACGCCGCGCTTTGCCTCGACACCAGAGCGAAGAAATGTGAGATATTTATTTACATTTATATTTATAAATGTAAATAAGTATTTCACCTCCTCGAGTGGAGATCGAACCCCTAAGCAGTCTATTTTACAGTCACACTTAGTGCCTCTGCGCCATGACCGGCCTCATTACCATTCAAAATAAGATAAAATAAACTAAAACAACAAACAAAAAACAAAAACTGACAGTATAATAAAGAAGTTGTGAATTTCGCCATTTGCATCACTAATAAAAGGTGTCGTGACTTTGCGTTTTAGAGTTCTTGGGTCTTAGCGCAGGTTAAAAGGTTACGTCTGACCCCTGGTTAAACGAATGAAGGTTATTCCCTCGTCCAAATCTAGTATTCTATGAACATCTTAGATTGTTTATATTAAACTAGTCGTCGCTCGCGATTTCGCTTGCGTTTGATATATAAATTGTAAGAATTGCGGGAAATCCTCTTGGAAGGAGGAAAGAAAATGGGGAACGGAGTGTCTTAACACTGATTCCCTTTTGCTAGTTCCTCCTAATGTTAATACAGTAAGAAGCATTTTTTTTTTATTTTCTCTTAGTTATTTTCTCCACTTTCCAATTTGCATATTTGTACATATCAGCTTTCTAAGTTCAGTAGCTTTCATATTTTTCATTAAAATGATTGCTTTTAACCAGTATTGTATATGAAAAATAAAAAAATCTACTAGTAAAATTCAATCTAGTTCCAATAACTTAATCCATATTCTCGTACCTATGTCTAAATACTGTTGAAAGAGAAAATTAAAAATGTATCTATCAAAAGAAATAATTTTTACATTATTTATAGTGGTATCATTTCTGTTACAACATAAAAGGCTAAGAAATTTCTAAATCGATTTTACAAAATCGATATACGCATACGAAACGACGACGAAATCGATATACAATTGTATTGAATTTTTTGTTAAAAAATCGTTATAAATCTACTTTTTTACCGTTACGCACAAAATAATAAGGTCAATAGTTAAACTTATAACGAATTTACAATAGAAGTACGTGGCGGCATAAAATGTACAATCGATCACGTAGTAAATCGTGCTTTAGAATATAAATGATATATATTTTTTTCTATTTTAATATTTATAAGTTCAATACCAAAAATAGTTAAATAATAGTTAAAAAATATATTTTTCCAGTGACACCATTTTTTTAAATTTTTTTTTAAAGTTATTTACACACTATGGAAGGCAATATATTTAGAAAGCCTTGGACAACGTTTCCTAGAGATGCAGGTCAGAGATACCATTTATTTATTTTTTTATTATAATTTTAACTAAACACCACAGACACGTGGTCCGTATTTTTTTTTACTTTTTCATCATTATCAGCTAATCAACAGTATATTTATCTGCCTATATAACTAGATACAATTACCTAGATTATCTAGATATTTAAATAAATCAGCTTCACGCTGTATCCCGCACACAGCAGGGTAGGCAGAGCGAACCTAGTGTTAAGACACTCCGTTCTGCCGAATTCTGGAGGCATTGCGTGTTGAGTGGCGAAGGCGAAGAATTGGAAATATAAATTTAAGTAAATATTTCATCTCCTCGAGTTGGGATCGAACCCACAACCAGTGGTTTTACAGTCACACCTCGTGCCGCTGCGCCACGACTGGCCTCATCTAGATTCCTAAGAAAGTCTTATATTTTTTTATATATCTCTATATATTATTATTTTTTGTTTCCTATAAATGTTTCCTGCTCACTTTTTGACATTGAACTTCTAACGTTTTACCACAAGCCAATTTAACCACAAATAAATTTTAAAAAATCGTCATTTTGCCACGCGTCATTTATTTAGTGAAGTAGCCGGAGAAACACGAATACGAAACCACATCCGCTTATTTTACAAAAATTCCGGGCGTAACTGGACACCGCAAAGTTGCGGAAAATAAAAAATTATCATGATAGGGGAAAATGAGGTGAGACCAGTCGTGACGCAGTGGCACAGGCATGTGACTGTAAACGTAACAAGTTGTGGGTTCTATTCTCACTCGAGGAAATGAAATATTTAATATTTCTATTTCTTCGCTATGGTGTCGAGGCAAAGCGCGGCGTTGAGTTCCACCACGTAATACATCTCCAGAATTCGACGAAAAGTGGGAAGCACTAGCACTCTGCTTACCCAGCTATGTGAGCGGAACACAACGTGAAGCTAAAAAAAGAATAGAAATTGAATCCATAACCACCGCGTTCACAGCTAAACCTACCCCACTACACCAAGATTTCCACAACACCATAAAATACATCTAAATAATAATCATTTCTCTAAAAGGTTCCAACAAATCTCGACTTCATAACAAAACTGTCAAGGAATGAAGCATTATATCTGTTTTAAAGGATCCCCAGTACTTAAGTTGTTATAATCATAGAACCGTGGGAGGACTGTGATAAAATGGTATGTCCTCACAGGTCAGAGGGACACTTTCGTTGTAGAATTGATGTTGAGATTGTATTACTATTACGATTATTAGAAATGGCGGGTGACTTTGATTTAGATTTCGTGTATGTATATGAAATGTCGTATTTTGTCATACGTTGAGGCTATTGTGGCGCAGGGACTAGGTGTGGCTGTAACGCGATGGTTGTAGGCTCGATCCCTCCTCGAGGGAATGAATTATTATTGTAAAATGTTTTCATTTCTTCGCTCTGGCACCAAGGCAGAAACCCAGGTGTTGAGTTCCGCAACTCAATACGCAATGCCACGAACAAATCGACTGAAGAAGTGTCTTAACACTAGGTTTCCTTTGGCTATCCTGCTGTATGAGGGACACAGCGTGAAGCTGATTTTATTTGATTTGATTTTTGTCGTATGTAACACTAGCTACTATATCTGGCTTCGCCTGAGTGGTCTTAGAATAGGTTAAAGTTTCGTCTATAGGCATCATCGATACATGGACTGTCCAGGAAGTAGTTCCTGAGATTAGCGTGTTTAACCAAAAAAACTCTTCACATTTGTGATTTTAGAAAAAATACAAGTACCACTTTATAATTCAGTTACGTCAGTTAGTTACCTCTAGTAATCGGTAAAAAGTGTATATTTTATTTTTAAATCCAAAGATTCTTTGCTTTTCTGAAGAAGTAATGGCTTGAGCGGTTATATCAAAATTGGAAATAAACAAAAGTAAAGCTAATTATTTTTTATTTTAATGTTAATGGTAATAAGCGTATATTTAAAATGCACTAGCACAAGCATGATTTGAACCTATGAACCACTACGCTCATTCACTAATGTACCTGCACAGTAAATATTATTATTTTGACGCATCCACTAAATCACGATGACCCATAAAACACGAAAACTTTATTAATTTATTAGAAAAATGCCCCAAAAAAAAAAGTTTAGGGAGGCCCTCCAAAGCAAAAGTTGAAATAACACGTCCTATACAAATATTGAGAGAACCTAAAAATAATTAAATCTCCAGCTTCGTGGCTCCTCGCAGAAATACTTACAAAATGGTGTTAAACACCGCAGTGTTTATATTGCTAGCAGTAGAACTAACTAAATATTACTGTAATTAATTTATCTAACAAAGAGATATTTTACGGTTATGTTTACCGTTTCAGTTAATTTAACAGTTTTGCGATATAATGTAATAATCTGGCATCCCATTTCGCTATTTCAATATAATAACCTATACTGTGGCTAGTCGTGGCGCAGGGGCACAATGACTGTAAAATCGACTGGTTGTGGGTTCGATCTCCACTCGAGGAAATAAAATATTTACTTACATTTATATTATATATTCATTTCCTCGCTCTGGTGTCGAGGCAAAACGCGGCGTTAAGTTCCGCCACTCAACACACAACGCCTCCAGAACTCGGCAGAAAGTGGGGAATGGTGTCTTAATATGTATCTTAATATTAGGTTCCCTCTGCCTACCCTGCTGTGTGGGGTATACAGCATGAAGCTGATGCAAGTCGTGACGCAGGGGCACAAGTGTATGTCTAGAAGGTACACTGAGTAAACGCGACTGGTTGTGGGTTCGATCCCCACTTAAGGAAATGAAATATTTAATTAAATTTATATCTCTGGTAAAAAAAAAAGTATTGCGCGGCGCTGAGAGAATAATGTATCAGATTTATTATTTAAAAAACAATTTTGCAAAGAGGTGATCAAATGCTATTATCTATTGTAAGTTAATGAATATTAGCTTAATATAAAATTTAATAAAGTGAAAATAACACTAAATTATTGTAAACAGCACTTTATAGTGAAAAATGAACATAATTTATAGGCATCACGTCACCTCACAAAAAAAAAATTGAATACCACATGAATTAAATTAAATACAGATAAAATAAATATATCCTAATACTATAAAAAGTTTAATTTCTTCTTTATTTATGACAACAACCGAAGTTAATGTTTAACGTGTACCAACATAAGGGAGTCCACCATCGTGACCCAAATGTGAACATTTGCTGTACTGAGAACTGAAATTTAATATATTCACTGTAAAGGATTTACTATGTTTAACATTTTTTTGGTACATTCCAGATATTTTAGGATAAGCAGAGGGAACCTGGGAACCTAGAGTTAAGACAGTCTGTCCTTATTAAGACACTTCCGTTTTCCACTTTCCGTCGGATTTTGAAAGCATTGTAAGTCGAGCTGCGGTACTCAACGCCGCGCTTCACCTCGCACGGTTGCGCCACTGAGCCACGTCTAGCCTCTAGAAATGTTGAAGTTGATTTACGTTAAATTTGCAATTACTTATTTTTTCAGGATATCTTTGATTATGTACTCGTATGTACATATACAAACCCTAAGGAAGCAGCAATTAGTGTACGTTTAAAAAAAACACTTCCATCTTTAGAATTTTCGAAATTTCATCCAAAAATTCTAAGCCTCACGAAGAAATATTTAAAAAACAACTAGTCCTTAATTAAATATTACCAAAAAACTGAAGCTACCAAAAGTAAATTAATTTGTTAAACAACTTCCCCTTTCATTCGTTAGTCCACAGGAATGTTAAGATGTTACGCTTCATACAAAACAAAAGCGACCATGAACTAAGGCGTCCTTAGAACAGAATTAATTACTTACATCCAATCTCAGTAAAGCTAATAGCTAATAAAGATCAAAATAAAACGTTCAAAGGCACACAGTTTGTTCCTAAGGCGGCGTATCAAACGAAATTAAATAAATTTGTGCGTGTGTGTATTTATAATAGGATTCAAGTGATATTTCCTACTTTGCATCAAGGAAGACAGAGGGAACCTAGAGTTCAGAATTTTGTGATTTGACTTTTTTCGCCGAATTATGGCATTGGGTGTTGAGTGGCGGAACTCAACGCTGCGTTTTGCCTGGACACCAGAGAGTAGAAATGAAAATATTAAATATTTAATTTCCTCTAGTGGGAATCAAACCTACAATATGTCGCGTTTACACGCTTGTTCCCGTACGCCACGACTGGTCTCTATAGGAGTCAAGTGTTTTATAAATTTATCACTTGTAAATAACTTTGAAATTGTATTATATTATGATGAAGTTATTAAGATAAATTAGATATATATTATAGGCATACCCCACAGCAGTGACAGCGATTGGAAACAAACAATAAAGATCTCATAGATCTAGACGCTAATGTGAATGTAGACAGGCTGATGATGATCTTGATGATGATGTTGGTGATGAAGAAAATTCAGATAACTCACACTTATTGATTGATTAGTCAGACACTAACAAGCCAAAGTCAAATGTCAGTGCTCCGTATTATACTAAATCGAATTTCAATTTATTAGGCTCGATTCTCCTCAAATATTCTCTTCGACGGTGGTTCAGATAAATTAGATTAATCTATATAATTATTAATCCAATATTTGGCTTGTTTTATTCTAAGAATAAGAAATTTTGATTTATTGAATATTATATAATTTTATTTAAATTTAAGGGTCAATCAGAATATTGTAATTGTATTTGGTAAGTTCAGTTTGGAGATATTCTCTTTGATCTTCATTTTCTATCTATAATATAATACATATTTTAAAAATATTTAATAACACATTTAATTAGCACTCACGTCACCAAGCCGAGAAGACATATTTCAGATTTAAAGATTTTCCTATAGTTTGGGCTAAGAACTATTTATATGTTGGTGGGGAAGTAGCAGTCATTTTTACTAGGACTAGGACTACCTGATTACTATCAAATATTTTAGGAGCAAAAGATATGTTAAACTTTCATAAGCCTCTAACGTTTTACTGCACAATTAACTTAACTTAACTTAGCTTCACGCTTTATCCCTAGCGGGGTAGTCAGAGAGTACGGAGCGCCAAACGCTACAGTCTCTACATACCTCTTTCGCCTCGTCCACTGTCATCAACCTTTTCATACATGCCCTCCGGGGGTCCTCATGGTTTTTACGTGACCTTCCTCCAGTATCTTTGATACTGTGTTTTTGAAGGTCAACCGAGATCTCCCCCTATCTCTCTTACCACTCACTATTCTTACTGCACAATCATTTCAAAAAAGCAGTTACACGGCTTTTCTCCTAAAACACGAAGGACAGAGTATTAGGTCCTACTAGTGTACCTAGTATTTAGATACTCCGTATTGAAATAACCAAAATTTAGTAATAAATTTAAATTGTTGGTTACATAATATTTTTATTGCTTTTAAGTATTTAGTAAAACCGAGTAAAACCGAGGAACGCCACTAGTACAAAAATAATATGTGATTCAATAAGCACGTTTGGCTTTGTTTATTGGTTTAAATAAGGATTGCTAACAATCTGGCTTCCATTTGAACAGAAATACCGCGTGTCCTCATGTGTGGTATTGGTACAGAATTAGAATATTTATTTTGTCAAGTCCTTTGGAATAATATACGGAATAACGATATTTTGCTTGGTTTTTTTTATGGTTTTATTATATGATGGATGGTGATGTTTGCCTTGAATATTTTTTTTTAACTTCCCTAATTCTTATATCTAAAATCCATTATTTATGACAAGCTTTTAATATCTAACAACAAACTCCTTTTACTAATACGTTACTTAATAACCTCATTCGGAATTGAACCTCCTATCCTTTTATATTTCTCATAAAATTTATATAGAAAGAACCACATGATTTTATCTAAAGCATAAAATACATACTTTATTGTAATATCGACTTTTAAATATATCATTATAGAAGATGGTCCGTGGGGGGTAAAACTTTTGCTGGATATCAAGTTACATGGAAGCTAAGAGATGCGACCGCCAGTACAATATGTTTTTTTATTGATAGATCATTATTGTATGAAATTATGGAACAATTGGTTTCTGTGATATTACTCTTGCATTGTATATATCTCAGGTATAAATCTCTTTTAAAATGTTAACGGTTTTGAGGGCATCGTAACGCAGTAGGGCAGGATCTGATTTTAAAAGCGATGGTTATGGGTTCTCGATTCGATAAATGCTTATTTCTTAACGATTAACATCTAAATGGTAGAGCCAGCCCATCGACTTTTACGTTATTATTTCAGAATTGTATAAGGTAAAACCAGAATACAAAGTGAAAAGTGCATTTAAATCGGCTAAACCGTTTCTGAGATCAGCGCCATCTAACGCACAGACAAACAGACAAAAAAAAATTAAAAGTCATCGTTTTGGCGTCTATTACATTAATAAATACCAATAACATTTCCTCAAACATCTTCCATGTAAAGGACCAATCTGTTACAATTTTAATATAAATATAGATTAAACGGTAGAAACAAAGTTTGAGGCCAGTCGTGGCACAGTGGCACGAAGTGTGACTGTAAAACCGACTGGTAGTGGGTTCGATCCCCTCCCGAGGAGGTGAAATATTTATTTAAATTTATATTTCCATTTCTTCGCTCTGGTGTCGAGATTAAGCGCGGCGTTGAGTTTTGCCACTCAACACGCAATGCCTCCAGAATTCGGCAGAAAGTGGGGAACGGAGTGTCTTAACACTAGGTTCCCTCTGCCTACCCTGCCGTGTGTGGGATACAGCGTGAAGCTGATTTATTTTATCAAAGCTTATATTTTACATTTATCCATGTCGAAACGTTGGAAATATCTAATGAGAATGTATGTTCGTGTATTAGGTGTATGATACATACACTTGTCTCTCACCGCGGGGGTCTCGAGCCAGTCAAAAGCAATTAATTAGTAATATTAAAATTATATATTAATATACTGTTGTTTTAGATGTTATATTGGGTGTTTATAATTTTTGACAGTATAGATAAATTGTATTTTTTTTGTCTATTTTTTTTGGTTATTTAAGGGAATTGGTCGCAGGTTCGATAAAATATAAAAAATGCTATATAATGTAAAAAATACTGTGTGCGGGATACAGCGTGAAGCTAATTATGCTTCGTCGTGTTAATTTAATAGTTATAGTGATTCGCAATGTTTTGTATATTTTATTCAATTTATACAAAGACTTTAAATTTAAAATTTCTTGCTTTTCATCTAAGTTTAGCTATTTTTCAGTGTCTGTAAATTTCTTACAAAAAAAAATTGTCGCGAATTTATACTTTCTGGATTAAATTGAATTGTCATACTGAATTGAAGTATCATACAGGCAATGTCAGGTATTTAAATAGATTTATAGTAGAATTAATAAAAAAAATATATACGTTCGTCCTTCCTTTCACCAATTTATTACCTTAACAACTTGACAGTTGGCTTACATTATAAATTATTGCGTTTCATACAGTATCAATGATAGAAATAAATCAATGTTTGAATCGATATTTAATTTATGATTTTATGATTGTATTTGTATTTCTTAATAAATCAGATTTTATGGAAATGTTTTATTTCGTAGCTTAACGCTGTCCCCATATATACCAAAGAAGGTAGATTGAGCTTAGTGTTAAGACACTCCGTTTCCTACTCTCTGCTCAATATTATGTGATATCGCGACTCGACTGGGGCATGATAATAAAAATAATTTGTTCCCACAATTGGGAGTCGAACCTAAATTGAAAACTTAATGTTTAATTTCATTCAGGCCTGGATTTTACGCAAATAATAGAGAGAATTGACACTACTAAAATACATGGAAAATATATAAAAATATCGTAATGTAAAGAAAAACTATTTCTAGACCTATATTTAATATTAACTAATATAAAGAGGTAATTGAGGCCAGTCGTGGCGCAGCGGCACGAGGTGTGACTGTAATACCGACTGGTTGTGGGTTCGATCCCCACTCGAGGAGATGAAATATTTATTTAAATTAATATTTCCATTTCTTNGAAATATTTACTTAAATTAATATTTCCATTTCTTCGCTCTGGTGTCGAGGTTAAGCGCGACGTTTAGTTCTGCCACTCAACACGCAATGCCTCCAGAATTCGGCAGAAAGTGGGGAACCGAGTGTCTTAACACTATGTTCCCTCTGCCTACCCTGCTGTGTGCGGGATACAGAGTGAAGCTAATTTATTTTTTTTAACTTATATAAAGTTATGTTCATTAAAAATAACTTAAATAAATAACGTTTCGTGTCATGTGACATCTGTTGATTCTTTGATCTTATAATGAAATTAACAGATTTAAAGCGTTAAAATTTCTGTTGCGTGTAATCTTCTGAACACAATTTTGATATTGTCAATTTAAATTTAGTTTATTATAAGTTTTATAATATCAGAGGCCAGTCGTAGCACAGAGGCACAAAGTGTGATTGTAAAATCGACTGGTTGTGGGTTCGATCCCCACTCGAGGAAATGAAATATTTATTTAAATTCTTTTTATACTTCTATTTCTTCGCTCTGGTGTCGAGGTAAAACGCGGCGTGGAGTTTCGCCACTCGACACGCAATTCCCCCAGAGTTCGGAAAGTGGGGAATGGAGTGTGTTAACACTACGTAAGGCATAGGCCTACCCTGTTGTGTGCGGAGTACGTAAAGCTGATTTAAATTGTTTAATTTATAATTTTATAATATCACTAGTCGTCGTCCTCAACTTTCTTTGCGTGTTCGTTTGTCTTAGCGTTAAATAGAACATCTCGTTTTTTTCCCTTTCGAGTAGTATTTTTTCTAGTGTTAAGTGGCGGAACTCAACACCGCGCTTTGCCGCGACTCCACAGAAAAGAAATAAAAATATAAATTTAATTAAATATCGAACCCACAACCAATCGATTTTACAGACACACTTTTGGCCACGACTGGCCTCTACTTAATTAATAAAATAGTCAGTAAATGAAGTCAATATAAGGCAACATGCTTAGACATGCACATACAGGAAATATAACAAATACTGAAGTCGTTCGAAAGTATTGCTTTCGTTTGAAACTAAATAATTGCCGTAACCGCTGTATATGGCCATACTAGTACAGAGTTAGTTAACTTTATGGAATTTTAAATTTTCAACGCTATTAGACGTGTGAGGAAAGGTGTCAATTGATTTACACAAGTACTTAAATCAATATATCATGTTCCTTTAAATGTGTTTTTTTTTTTGGTGGGCAAAGGGAACCTAGTCTTAAGATACTCCATTCCCATAAAGACACATAAGTTCCCCACTTTCCGATTCCAGGCATTGTTTGTCGAGAAGTGGAATTGAGCTCTGCGCTTTGGCTCATTTCCAGTGCAAAGAAGGGAAAATATGAAATATTTCATTTCCTCGCGTAGGAATCGAAACCACAACCCGTCGCGTTTGCACTATTATACGCATGTACCCCTGCGCCATTACTGGCCTAATAACTGTTAATCATAAAACTAATAAAACTGTTATTTGTTCCAGGTGAGTGTCAAAATCCTCAGGTAAGAAGGGACTCTTGGACCCATCAAGGACCATCCGAATAAACATCCGGATTATATAAAAAAAATCGCCATTATCCTACTTACTATTATATATGGTCGCATCTACCATTTTCGAACAATTATAAGTATATTCAAATATTGTTATATTATTTTCTACCTTATTTATATAAAGATAAGAGTGAAAATGTATCAGCCGTATATTTTTTTATTTCCTCGAAAAAACAGGCGCTAACGGCACGTGGCTAAAAGGAACCATCTGCTCTTCAATTACGACCTTTGTGATACGACTTTTTCGTTTGTTTTTCTTATGTTAGGGTCCCGTACTTCAAAACGTAAAAACGGAACCCGTATAGGATCACTGTTGTCCGCCTGTCCGTTTGTCAATGTGTGTATCTTCAGGGTACAGTTATGAAATCTGGTATGGAGTGAAAAAATCCGAAAAGTTAAAATTTATATATATTTCTCTATTACTTTATATTTGTAGTTCATTTAATACGAAATTTAAGTTTTCCAACTTTCATAAGTTGTACTTCCCGTTGATATACAATCGTGAAATCGGTACAGAACCCTCGGTGGGCGAGTCCGAATCGCACTTGACCGGTTTTTTTCTTATATTAGAGAGAATGGAATTGTGAATAGGAATTTCGTTTAGATAACATCTATTGATATGAACTTACAGCCAGCGACGAAATGTTCTTTATAAATAAAATGTGTGTAGAGGCAATAGCCTGTGACGATTGAGAAATAAATACGATTAAACATTATGATTAAACTGTACGGTTTTGATAAGAATGCAGCTGCAAAATTTTGCAAGCGGTTTTAATATTGAATCATTGTTAAAGGTTATCTTTATAGAATATATATTTTTAACTTAACATAGCTTTACGTTGTATCCCTATCGGGGTAGTCAGAGAGAACGGAGCCCCCAACGCTGCGGTCTCTACATACCTCTTTCACCTCGTACACTGTCATCAACCTCTTTAAACATGCCCTCCGGGGGGTCTTCATGCTTTTTACGTGATCTTCCTCCAGTATCTTCGATACTGTGTTTTCGAAGGTCAACCAAGGTCTTCCACCGAGGTCCACCTACCTTTCTTACCGCTCACTCACAGATTTATATTTATTTTTTTATTTGGTGAAATTTTTGCATCCCAATATCTTGCAGTTTTGAATCCCAATATATTTTGGTGTAAGTTATATTGTATATAAGGTCAGGACAAAAGTATTTTCATATTGTTCATACAAAGGAAAATATTTTTTTTAAGTACAATGTTTTATTTGTTTATAATATGTATGTGCCGTTTTGATCGATGACTTGTTCCCATTCGTGTAGAAATTTTGAGATTTTTGATTAAAAAAAATTTGACAGGTAGTGTTCCAGTATATTTTTGAGGTTAGCTTTATGCTTCCTAAAGAGTTCTACAATAACCGAAACCGGTGGAAATCTGATGGATTTTGCTTGCTTGAAAAACAATTGAAAAATGGCTGGAACCAGTTACTTTTTTTTTTTATTTATTACAAATTCAGAATGTCACATTTACTGGTATGAAAACCAGCCAGTTTCATTCAATACAGCCAAAGAGCTTTGTTTACTAATAATACATTAAAAACATAAAAATACTTTTGCCTCGACGTATTATATATATTTTAATAGTATTAGTAGATTATATATATATTATAATAGTATTAGTAGAGACCGGTCGTGGCGCAGCGGCACGAAGTGTGACTGTAAAACCGACTGGTTGTGGGTTCGATCCCCACTCGAGGAGATGAAATATTTACTTAAATTTATATTTCCATTTCTTCGCTCTGGTGTCGAGGTTAAGCGCAGCGTTGAGTTCTGCCACTCAACACGCAATGCCTCCAGAATTCGGCAGAAAGTGGGGAACGGAGTGTCTTAACACTAGGTTCCCTCTGCCTGGGCACTAGGTACCCTGCTGTGTGCGGAATACAGCGTGAAGCTAATTTAATTTAATTTTTTTTAGTATTGTTATTTCGTATTATGAATTCTTAGTTTGAACAAAGGAACACGATGTTTTTGTTTTTTAAGTTAAGTTGCGTCCGAAAATTTTAATTAGGGATTAGCAAAAGAGAAAACTTTTTAATTAAATATACGATAATGTTCTTGAAACGTTGGACTTTGTTAAAAATTTAAGCAAACGATTTAGAAGTTTTTTTTTATTTTCGTGCATCTTTCCCGTTTATCATGTTAGGTAGAGATAGAGAGAACGTAATGTTTAAACACTGTATTTTCAACTCTTATATTCATATAGACCAATAAACAAACCGTTACTTTGACTTTTTCTTTTCAGTGTATCTCGCATATAGCAGGGTAGAGGGAACTTTGTGTAAGAATATTCTGTTTCCCACGCATCGTCCCAGTTTCATTTTCGAGACGTTGTGTGTTGAGTGGCTGAATTTAACGCCGCGCTTTGTCACGTTACCAGAGAGGAAGAAATGAAACCTATTTCATTCCTCCAAGTGGGAATCGAATCCACCGCGTTTACATTCAGAATCTGTGATCGTAAGAAATGATAGCCTCAAATAACACTCAACACACAATGCCTCTAAAATTTGGTGGAAATTCGGGAACGGACTGCCTTAACACTAGGTTCCCTCTGCCTACCCTGCTGTATGCAGGATTCAGCGTGAACCTAATTTGTAAAATCGTATTTATATAAATTTTGCTATAAAAACTAAAAGTAAGAAATAATAGCACAGAACAGCTGCTTGTTGCAATTGGTAGCCGTATAAAAATAGATGCACCTGCTTTTACTAACGATTTTATTCATATTTTATTGTAGTAAAGCTATTGTTAGGCTATGTAATGGATATGTAAAAATAAGCGTGACGGAAAGTAGAGGTTGTGGGTTCAAATTCAATTTGGGTAAAGTTCGTAATTTGTCATCCGCCATTCACCAATCAAGTAAATAGCAACCAATGGCAGATAGATAAGTGAATGATGACAGGTCAGAGATTGTTATTTTTTTTATTATATATATATATATATATATATATATATATATATATATATATATATATATATATATATATACACGTACGTTTTGTATACATTAAAAAGATAAATGTAGTGGCCAGTTGTGGCGCAGGGGCACAAGCGTGTAACTGTACACTCTACACGTTGTGGGTTCGATTTCCACTTTAGAAAATATAATATTTATTATGTTCGTTTGTTCCCTCTAATATTGAAGCCAAGTGCTGCGTTGAATAAAAAACATAAATATATCTTTATATTCCCACAATACAAATTAAAATTATTAAATAATATATTCAGTAACAATATTTAAATATGTTTAACCGTAGTTTAAACCTATGTTTCATCAATATCGATTTCAACTCTCAACGCCTTCAAGCAAACGATTTAACGTCCTTACAATGTTGTTATCGCTTTTTGGACTGATGTCATCGTGTCGTATTCGTTGTAGGAGTAAGTAAATTTTGTATATTATTGAAATAACCTTATTGCTTAACACTTCAAATACTATAGACAAATTATACAGATAAGTTTCTTGTATGGTTTTTACACTTATGAAAGAAAAATACTAGAAAACGTGTAAAAATTTAAAAGTAGCGGGATTTGAACCTGCGCCTGTTGGAAGCCGTCCAAGCGCTTTGATCAACTAAGCCATACATTCCCATCGGGTTACTTCGAAATTCTTATACGCTTGTTACAACTTATTTATGTTGTTAGCATCTCTGTAGGGAGATTTATACAAATTTTCGCTTCCCTAATAATAATATCTTAGAATATTTTAAATATTTTTAACATTTTTAAAGTAATATGAAATATTTTATTTCCTTGAATGGAAATCGAACCCGCAACCGGTCGCGTTTACGGTCTCATATATTCAGTATCTATATATTAAATAAAAATCAAGGTCACTTATTGTATTTTACATCAATAATGTCTAGGCGTATCCAATATCCGTGTAAAACATCTGATCATCATTGTAGCTCAAAGTGGGACACGTTCAAATACGCGTGGGTTTTACAAAAGATACAGCAACTATTGAGCTTTTGTTCTTGTTATATGTATGTAATTATAGAAAATAAAATCAGCTTCACGCTGTATCTCACACACAGCAGGGTAGGCAGAGGGAACCTAGCGCTAAGACACTCCGTTCCACACTTTCCGCCGAGTTCTGGAGGCATTGAGTGTTGAGGAGCGAAAATCAACGCTCCAATAGAATTAAAATTAAATTTATTTTCGATATTTCATAGTCGGATATGTCGAAAATTTATATTCACATGTCCTGGAAACCTGGGAACCTAATGTGAAATACTCCTTTTCTAGTAAGGCACTTCCTTTTCCGTTTTCTGTCAAATTCTGGAGGTATTGTTTATTGAGTGGCGAAGCTCCGCGTTTTTCCTTGTTACCAGTGCGAAGACATGAAATTAAATTTTTCGAGGAAATGACATATTTAATTTAACTTCATTTAATTTAATTTTTAGAGAGTCGAACCTACAACCTATTGGGTTGGGTTTGTACAATTGCACGCTTGCCCCTGCGACTGACCTTAATGCTACTAAATATTATGTTAATAAAATGTTAATAAATATTAAGATTTCGGAATTATTCAAAAAATAAACGAAAAAGGAAGTATTTTATATCACAAAAGAATTTCGTGAAATATTTTCACAGGGAAAATGATATTATATCTTAGATATTTAGATGAGAAGGTATTTTCTAAAATACTTGGACCAAAATGTTATTAATATTTAAAAGTTATCTTATTTAAAGCCATCAGGCATCACGTATAGTAGTAGGTAGTAGGAAAATAAAATTAAATTGAACGCGAATTGAACTCACTACCGTTTCTTTTTCAGATAGATTGTTAAAACAAAATATTAAAAGAAAAAGATCTGGTCATTTACATTTTTTCATTCTCGAGAGCTTCTTGCGACACTTCCAATTTTCAAAATATTATTATTTATAATTAAATTCCCACCCCTTGTCATTGGATGTAAAGATAATTAGGTCAGTTTAATTTTACGTACATAAGTATATGTGAGGCCGTCGTGGCACAACGGCACAAGCGTATAAATGTAAACGTGGCGGTTGTGGGTTCTATTCCCACTCTGCGAAATGAATTATTATTTATTAATATTTTATTGAGGCTAGTCGTACTAGTAACTGTAAATGCAACTGGTTGTGCGTTCGATCTCTACTCGAGGAAATGAAATATTTACTTTAAATTTATATTTCCATTTCTACGCTCTGGTGTCGAGGCAAAACGCGACGTTGAGTTCCGCCACTCAATATACAATGCCTCCAAAATACGGCGGAAAGTGGGGAACGGAGTGTCATAACACTAGGTTCCCTATTCCTATCCTGCTGTGTGCGGGATACAGCGTGAAGCTGATTTAATTTGATTTTTTTAAATATTTTAATTTCCTATCTCAGGCAACAAGGCCAGATCCTACTGGCTGTAAACCCGACATTCTGTACCACGACAGCTCTTGGAGCAAATAAAATAATATAAAACTGTTTAACCCAGCTTCCCTCTCCATATCCTGCTCTGTGCGGGATACAGCGTGAAGCCAAAAAAAATTGTATAACCAATGTAACATCTCTCTCTCTCTCTTATACATTCTTACTAGAACCAAAATTTTGAATGCTCCAATATAATATAATATAAATGCTTGAATAATATGTTATATTCAAAGCGTAATATGATTTTAAATTGGTGCTTCGAGTAAAATGAGTTTACCTTTGATAATGTGTTTGTGCCGCGTATTTAGATATATAAATTGTATGTATTTTGAGCTTTTTAGGATAACGTACATATGTCGCGGGTCAAGGTCATTTTCACAGTAAATTGCGGTGCTTTATCTGGTCTTATATAATTATTATTAAAATAAAAAATCAAAATTAAATCGGCTTCACGCTGTATCCCGTACACAGCAGCGTAGGCAGAGGGAACATAGTGTTAAGACACTTCGTTCCTCACTTTCTGCCGTGTTCTGGAGGCATTGCGTGTTGAGTGGCAGAATTCAACGCCGCGCTTAACCTCGACACCAGAGCGAAGAAATGGAAATATAAATTTAAGTAAATATTTGATCTCCTCAAGTGGGGCTCGAACCCACAACCAGTCGGTTTTACAGTCACACCTCGTGCCGCTGCGCCACGACTGGCCTCTTTAATTATTATAAAGCGTGTATATTTTATTTAGTTGAAAGCGCAAATCTCAGGAAATGCTAGTTCAAGTTATTATAAATCTTTTTCTATTGGATAGATCCTTTTTTCAGATAATATTTTGGTTATATAACATCTTTTTTTTCTTTGGTTTTTAGTTTGACGTAGCAAAGTAGGCAGAGGGAACCTGGTGTTAAGACACTTCCGTACTCTCATTTCCATCGATTTCTGCAGGCGTTGCTGGTTAAGGCCGAAATCAACGCCGCAGTTTTGCTTCATTACCAAAACGAGGAAATGGAAATATATAACATTTTATTTCCTCGAGTAAGAATCGAACCTTGTTGCATTTACACGCACGCTTGTGCCCCTGCGCCACGACTGGCATCATCAACATGTTGATCATATTTTCATCTATGTAACACACTATAACAGGATCTATTATTTAGTTTTTTTATATTTACATTTCTTCGCTCTGGTGTCGAGGTACAGCGCGGCGTTGAGTTCTGCCACTCAACAAGTAATGCCTCTAGAATTTGGTTATTTCATTTATAATAAAACTAAAAAAAAATAACTTAAAGTATACACAAAAAAAATTAAAATTAAATTAGCTTCACGCTGTATCCCGCACACAGCAGGGTAGGCAGAGGGAACCTAGTGTTAAGACACTCCGTTCCCCACTTTCTGCCGAATTCTGGAGGCATTGCGTGTTGAGTGGCAGAACTCAACGCCGCGCTTAACCTCGACACCAGAGCGAAGAAATGGAAA